>DWDT01000201.1:0-25127 GCA_018245595.1 Microceris scylla
ATTTTTGTAGTGTTCGACCCGGGAATCGAACCCGGGACCTCCCGATCGGCAGTCGCACGTGCAACCAACACGACCAACGAGGCAGTCAATAATTAATGTATTTATTAGTAAATTAATGTATTAAATAGTAATAATTAATGTATTTAATTGTAATGTATAATTACACATAATATGTATTACAAATACCTTAAATTGAATTAAGTAAACCATTTATTATTATTTACGTTCCCATTGTCAATGTCAGACATGAGACGGGTGGTTGTCAATAAGTAGGACAAAGGAAAGATTTATATGAGCGTCGACTTTGACATTAGAACCTAGACAACGCTCAAACTGAATTTTTTTTACAATTTACGATCGAATTTCGATCGCTAGTGGGCCACTAGTGATATTAAAATCACAAATGTGACAATCAAGGTACATATTATATAGACTTTGCAATACCATAATGAAATTAGTCACTTCTTGTCATGATAAACGCATGGGTAAATTTAGGGTTTGCCGATACGAAAATAACTGCTAAATAGGTAGGTAGGTACTTATTATTATCTGTACATGAGAGATGGTAAAGTTATTGTTAAAGTAGCAGTCTAAAGAGATTTGTATCTACGAGTTCACATATGAAAAACGCCTTATTAGCTCTATGCCAATTTTCTTCATATCGAGTAAGTTTTTCGATTCACACCCGTCTCATAATGAAAAATGTATTTTAACATGTGCTATATTTTATTTAATGATAAGGTTAAAACTACGTACGGTCCACGCACTTCACATATTTCCTGTTAATTATTTTAAGAAACATTTAGCCCGCCGCCGCAATTGCGTCAGAAGTTAATTCTTGTTAACGCATGTGGTTTAGATACTCACTTTAACACACCGCGCCGCTTGCTCACCGGTACTTATATATTTATAAGATCTAATGTTACTCAGAATTAATTGTTTATTTTATTATAACGGTACTTTTTAATTCAGCGTTTTCCTAATGAGACAAAAACGCTAATTAGAAAGTTGTTTTGAATGTATTCCTTATTCATTTAATTCAAAGGTCATTGTCTTGTTTTTCATTTCAATGACAATAGATGAACTTATTTGCTTGACAAATATATACATATATTTGTATTAACAAATTTAGTTTTGTGATTTAATAGAACGTAAATATTTACGTGTTGATGGATACAGTTAAATATGGTCCAAATGGATTTTTTTATCACAAATTTGAATCGTTCAGGGAAGCTATGGCAGGATATGCATATGTACCTATCCATCATTTTTTTTTATAAAAAAAAAAGAAATTAATCCAGAATAAAACTTTACATATCTAGGTAATTATTCAATGGTTATATGTACATTTTCACTTTTGTGGACAAATAGTGGATACTCTCGGTTGACTGCCTTGTTGGTCAAATGGTTACAAGTTCGACAGCTGAGCGAGAGATCCTAGGTTTGAATCCTGTTTCGGGTACTATTGGATTTTTGTTACTTAGAATTTCTTGTAAAAATTTCGAGTAGTGGCATGGACTCTAGATCTGTGGCCGGTGTACAGCAATAGACTCGACATATATTCTATTGTGGGACGTAAACGTAATTAAAAAACGTAACAGTGTACTACACACCTCTGCCTACTCCTTCAGATATTACAGGCGTGATGTTACATTTTGAACAAATAGTAGATACTTCCGGGCCGTCTTAACTGCTCTTGCTGAAGACCATAAAATGAATCACTGTTTTCTTGGTTTTCGATTTACTAGTTTATCGGGATGTTCAGGTATTAAGAGGACACTAAAACATTTATCTCTTCCCCACTCCTTCATTATTGAGCAGTTTACAACTTTTATGAGTCGTAATAATAGGCGGTTGTGAAAGGACGCGTTTCTTCTTTGAAAAATTGTTCGAGAACGCGCGAGCGGGTGGAGAGCTAAGAGGACCGAGTACGTGCTCGTTAATTATTTAGCGCCCTAAGTATGCAAGTGTGCACACTGTATTAACTCGATGGGGTTTTATTCGCGAGGACAAAAGGTAGGTGGCGGTGTTATTATCGCGGAGGCGCTGGCGTGCAGCGTGCGGCGTGCGGCGCGGAGCGCGCAGCGCGCGGCGTGCACGGCCAAGTAGCGCGAGTTTTTGTCGACAGGTTTGTTAGTCGGCGCGAGGTGGCGCCGCTACAGTACTCGTGCTCGAGTGCGCCCCTCCAACTCTTTAACTGCCTACATGAAGGGCACTCGACGGTGCACTCTCCTATTATAAACTGCTCTTTTAATGGTTTGCGCCGATTTTAGTTCTTTTACCCGATTTTATTTTGATTTCGTTTCAGCGTCAGTTATTTGCGTTCATTGACATTAAACTCTTTTTAGACACGTTCTGCGATTTTCAAATTCAAACGTTCATACATTAGCAACCTACGCCTTTCATGCTCGACACGTGATAATGAGGCATTCAGAATGTCACTACGAGGATCTCAAGTCTGCATCGCGAGAGAAGAGCATCCGGAACCGATGTGTAATGAAGGCATTCAGTCTACATCTAACGTTACTCATAGGCCGGCAGCCGCCGCTTCCGATTAAGCGCTCGGATTGTTACACGTCGTCTTATATATTAGATTACTGACGCGAACATCGTGTGTGCACTCAGTTCACTATAGTGCGCCGAACAGAAATTCGACCGATAATCCCGTTAGTTCGCAATAGGCCGACCGCTCCCGCTACGCTGCACCAACGAAATCTATTAAGTTCGCCAGCTCGTTCCATTGCCCAGTACGATAATACCATCATTGTAGCTTTCCGTGCTATTCGTTCGCTAGTACTGACTACTAAGCGCCTCGGATGCTCTCCTCGAGCGCTGATTACCATACGCACAATATCCACCAAATTGGATAATACACTTAAAATACAATCGCGCCATGAACGATCCGTAATCCAGTGACGCGGCTGCCGATGAGCATATTAATTTGTCGCGGAACGGGATTAGAGCGGTGCCGCGCGCCCGCTGCGTGATGCGATCACGGGCTTACTGTATTCATACAGAGCGTTCTAGCTCTTATAATTACCCTTACCGACGCTCTCATCCGAAATATCCACACACGACTACATCCACATATACAACTTACTTTGTCACTACACACAGTGACATTTTGCACACTCTTTGCCACTTACCATAGAAAATGTTTAGGTACATTGTGTATATAAGAATAAAATAGCAGAAGTTTTGAAAATAATAATTTGCAATACTAGCTGGACGGATTGAAGATTTCCGCGGTGGTAATATTTCATAGTTTGGCGAGAGCGCGCAGCGTTCTCTCGATCGGCCGCCGGCTTCTTTCCCCAACTTTCTAGGCGTCGCCGTCGCCTCGCAGTGTTCTCCTCGAAAGTTTTAAACTGCACGCTTTAGGTTCTTTATTGTCTTCACGGGTCTCTTCTCGCAGCGCAAAATTTAAACATGTACTGCTCTCGACACTCGCTGTATGTAAAGTTGCTCCCTTTGAAGTTTCCAGAGCGTAAACGTTGAGAGGCGATTTTAGAACGGTAAACAAACATTTTTACAATATCCTAGCAACAACCGAGTAACCGTCGCTTCTATCATTTTCGACACTAATACTGGTTGTACAGAGAGCTCCGCCCTGCGCCGGTTCTCCTCGTGCTCCTCCCTTTTCTTTTCTGGCGACCCTACGTGCTAGTGAATAGCGATGTCAACAATCGTGTACACTATGGGCCGTGTGATTCGCTGCTCGTCTGCTACATGGCGGACAAATTTACGCACAAGGACGTTACACGTAATAGTCGGTGCCATGAAATGTTTTATAAAACGGCACAATCCGTCGCGCCATCAAAAAGGGCACTTTTATGGAGTGGGGCTACTTGGCGAGTGTGGTAGAAGTCGACGCGAGGAGGCCCCCGCGCGCTCCATTTATACCCTTGTCAGCTTAAATCGAAATTTCGTCGTCGCCACGCCGGACAGCGCCAGTTAACTTGTAATTCACTTTTGATGTATCGTTGTTTTTGTATAGTTCCGGAGTCTTGTAAACAGTGCGCCACGAAACTTTCGGGTCGGGCGTGTGTCACGGGTATATATGATACGAATAAAACTTTCCACCGACTACACCTGCTCGAGTTATCACTTTAAGCTTATCTGGCGCTTCATATAAAACATATTTATCTACATATATCCTAAATGAACAGCGAGATAAGCTCGGAGTTGTGTAACACATGACCTCGGTTCCAGGCAAATTTGTCATGGGCGGAATAGTCACGGTAATAACTTGTACGGCGAGCGGGATATACGGATACTGTTCTCCAGTGAAAATGGTCGTGTCGTTGTTGTATCGCTTAAACGAGTTTCGGTAGTACGCACGAGCTGGAACGGCCAAAGGAATTCCACTGTTCAGATCTCGCTGTAGAAACATATTTTTCAGTTTCCTTATTACCTTTACACCTAGTTAGATTGCAGTATAGAGAATCTTAGGGATAACTACTACTCGTATAATGTAGGCGAGACAATTAAACGTGTTAATCAAAAACGAAGTTGATCGGATTATACAATTAATAGTGAAAACTTAAAAATAGATCTCTAGTAATAAATACACGACATGTGAGTGTAAAATGTTGGAGCGCATTATTAGCAATATGCAATTAAAGAGACAAAAACTATGCGGCGCGGTCTGACGACATTTCGATTAGATTTGTGCTGTGCAGCCTAATGAATGACGACACATTGAAGAGCGGCGTCATTGAGCGGAATTACAAGAGGGGTGGAGGTGGGGAACAATGGCTCGGACGGTTTACTGCCGATCCCGAGAGATAGCGCCGCCGCTGCACAGTATAAACGGGGCGTAAAGTCACCTGCTGTAATAATACCGGGCCGCACAAACATGTTACAACACGGTACGTCTCGATATACCCTGTTGTCAATGTCACTTGTCGTAACTTTATTGTCTTTGCGGGCTCGTCTTTTCCGTTTACTCTTTTTAATTTATGTCGACTTTTACACTCTTGTTCGGGCACGTATCGCCCTTAAAACGTGTAAAGAGACAGTCGTAAAAAAAGGAGTCATGAAACTGCCGCCGATGTAAGAAGAAGAACAGCGAAGGCGCTCATGATTAATGTTCTACGTTCTTTCTATAGACACAGTTATTTTTTCCCAACAAGAGTTTTTCATGTTTTGTTCAGCTATTTAAATATGTCGTGTGTCTATATGACACAATTCGATTATCTACCGCCGCGACCTTCACGGCAGTTGCTGATGAAGAAAGAGCTCTGACAGTTACGGAACCCATCATGAAAAAATATACGTGAATTGAGGATATACATACATATTTTAATTTAAAATTAACACCATATTATCAACCGGCCATATGTAAGAAAAAAATAGTTACTTTAAATACGAAATTCGTCAGAGGTACGCGTACGTCAGGGGCGCAACGCACGCGTACCGACCCGTACCGTCACGGCAACGTCCGCACGTAACACCAACATCACGTCCGTAACGCGTCCTTGCAATTGTTGTTTAACGCCTATTCGCTCGCGACGAAATTCCTCAACAAATTACTTAACGACTTCACCTACTGTAGTCAAACTATTGCTGCGTGTGTGTACATTTATTATTGTGTGTAATTGCCTTGTTATATGTTGACTTTCAAATGTTACTTACCTGTTTGTCTGCAACTTGTGGTATTGATGGGAGTTGCGTTTGCTAGCTTAATAGGCCGCGCTGCCCCAGAACTCGCCGCTGAATACACATACGAATATTCGGATTGATGGTGAAGTAGACTTGAAAACGTTTCACGTTACAATTTAAGCCAACGCTTTTTAATGACAAATCGTTTCCTGTTGCCTAACACAGTTCTAAAGCATCAAAACGCTTATGAGGCACTGTCATCAGAAGCGTCACTTTGCCATGAACCAACTGTGAAGGCGCGTCATTTACGAGCGTCATAGTATGCCATAAAAGTAAAGTAATTATTACAGAAGTTTTAAACTGGACAATAGAAATTATTCGGATAAACAGTAGCGATGACAGTTCGTGTGATTTCTACACATAATTAAATAACAAATATTTAATGGCTATGTCTAATGAATTACTGTTGATTTACGACATATGAATTTTTGCATGCTGTTGACATTAGCTTAATTTGTAATTCAGCCAATATTTGCCAATACACATTCATTGTATATGTTCAATGTAAATTATTTTTAGTATTACTCATGCTAGAACTGTAAGTACTGATTGTAGAAGAAACACGTTTGATTAGTAAGGATAGAACTATTTGCCGCTCTGTGCTCTCTGCCGACTCTTTAAGAAAGCTGACCTTGACCATATAATAAGAATAATAACAGAAATATTAAATGTACGATTTCCATGTATGTATTTAATTTTTTTCTTACAATGTAATCTAACCAGTCCCGTCGCACGCTAAAAATAGACTTTTTTATCTTTGAAGTCGTCTTAAAACGTACATACGTAGCTGCCGTGCTGCGACTTTTCTCCGTCGGCCGCTTCAATTAATCAGCCATCGTCGAATCAACACAGTCGGCTTCCCAATTAGAACCGGCCAAGCGCGGGGTCGACACATCGCAGGAGACGTGTCGATCGGGTTCAGCTGCGTTCACAACTGACAAAGGCCAAATGCCGCGTAATATCACAGACGCTCTCGGTGATCAGTGCTAAATTAAGTTTGGAGGGAGTGGAGACTTGTAGAGTATATTGTAGACACCCGTGTCTATCCGTTTCGTCT
The DNA here is from genome assembly GCA_018245595.1 of Microceris scylla. Taxonomy (NCBI): domain Eukaryota; kingdom Metazoa; phylum Arthropoda; class Insecta; order Lepidoptera; family Hesperiidae; genus Microceris; species Microceris scylla. Next base: position 6,722 of record DWDT01000201.1, read on the forward strand.
GTGTCTAAATATGGAGACCAATTCTTGCTTAATCAATCAAACCACCATAATATGCTGTTGCTCTATATAAGTTCCCGCTTCTGTACAAGTTGTTACTGTTGAGTATAAATATTGGTTGATTTCGCCTACTCTCCATACCTAGATGCATGCTATATACAATAATTATGTATGTAATTGTGATCTTATAACTTGCAAAAAAACATATCCGCTTCGTAATTTGTTATCTAACTATTACCTACAGTTTATTTTTTATTTTACATTCAGAAACGTCGTGTTTGTGGTTGGTCGGTTCAGTTCCACAAATAAAAGTGTTCCACTTTAAACAATTATTTTTATTATTAAATATACGTATATTGTCAAGCCAGGTTCTATACAGGATACGTAGAGGGCATTGAATGCTTAATATCTCTATCTCTGATCTCTGATCGGGTCTGTTTCTTTTTCAAACATTATGAATGGTTTTCATTCACATTATTCAATACAAAAGTATTCCGTTCATGTACTCGGCTCACGTCTATAAATATCTCGAAATCACTTTATATTAAAGATTAGAAAAAAAAAATGTACAAATAGCTTCATACATACACATATTACACCAAAAAATAAGTTGCGTTGACGTTTCAAACTGAAAAATGGTACATACGTATAATGTAGTAGCGTAGTGAATAGAATATGACTCATTATCAGTAAACTCAAACACGTCAGTATGAGTACAGTTAGCAATAAATACTTTGTTTTTTCGCTGATCGCTGAGACTGAGATGGCGGTTTCTAGAATATACTCGTACCTACGTGGTCAGGCAATATCGTTTTCAATAATGATTACTTTCCTATGCAAATACGAACAGATGTAAATATGGTAGTGTGCGCAGTGCAACAGATAGGTGTGTTACGAATTCAAACTCAAATTGCGTTTGAATTATGCTTATGATCATCATCATCAACAACACCGACTCCCGTCCACTGTGAAAGTAACCATTTCTTGTCTTAACGCAGGTATTTGGAACCCTTGGAGTAACGACACGGCTTTTTTCTTGCCGTGCAACCTTTTAATCCAGCTTCTACAAGCCTTTTGTTCTTACTGTATGAACACCTACAGATTTGCCTTTTGCTTCCGATAAAGCTGCAGCGAGGTCAAAAGCTGTTTATTTGCGGTTTTGTAGAGTCTGTCGCCCCAACAATCAGTCTTCACGGACTGTAGTTATTTTTCTTCTGCCTGTTCTTGGTCTATTTTCATGAGGGCCAGTCTCCTTGGACCGATTCAATGCATATTGCACTGCACAACGCGAGCACTTCACTTCTCGCGCTATATTTACTTGCGACCGGTCTTGTTCATGTAAGGACTTAATTTTTAGACGCTGTTCTGCAGTAAGTTAATTTTTTTGGCATTTTGCACGGTAACAAGACTAATATTTTAGAAAATTACTAAAATAATTGCGTGGAACGGGTCGGGTATATTCACTTCAAAATATCACGATACACTAAAATGAAAAACTTCGTAAAATAGCTAATCGCACAAAAATTTTTGTTTATACACACCTGCATGTCGTGAAAACGTCTCGTTGTCTTTTTTCTAGGTAAAAGTGTTCCTAATACACGAATAATGCCTTAAAAAGCTAAGCTGAACAATTGTTAAGATAAGGATAAACAATACGGGCGCCTAAAACTTTTACTCGTGACTGTATATACATATCTATATCTATCTATAACTCTATATATATATTTATATACTGAGTTTTTTAAGGTATGCCGCAGGTCTCTTCACGATGTTTTCCTTTACTATAAAACTAAGTGATGTTTTTTCAAAACGCACATTTTTGTAAAATTATGCCCGCCACAGATATGAACCTACGATCTCGGGTGTAAGACGCTGATTTCTAAACCACTAGGCTATCGTTGCTGCTTATCGTATGGCTTAGGTATATACATAGATTCCATCATTGGCGTAACCAATAATAACAAAAACGGAGTTTAGCTAAGGAGAAAAGGATTGAGATCGGTTATTGGTTTTGTCCGTTAATACCTCATCGAGTTAAGCAAATATCTATTAATATATGTCTTCTACTCTTAATTATATGCTCAACGTTGAACTCTCAAATGTACATATGTGCGTTTGTTTTCACTGTTATTTTGTTTACAAAATTTTGTTTACGCCTATCTGTCTTTGTAAACGTTTTGCTTAATTATGTTAGTGCTCAAATATACTTCGATATAGACATGGAATATTTTCCAAATTTCCACATTAATAATTGATGTGGGCGCGCGATAAAGGAAGACGTCGACTGCGCCCGTTCAGCCGTTGGTTTCTAGGGTTTTATGTAAATGTCTGTCGATAAACCGGGCTCGGGGCGCGCGGCAACGCTCATTTGCATTCATAGGCTCGTAACCCTTGCCCGCCCGTCCGCCATGCAGCCTCATCGGCCGCCCAGCGTAAAACTCGCCGCCTCGCCTTTTGCACAATAATTTACGACTCCCCATGTAATACGGCCGCGTCCAGCCGACGATATGAGTTCTCCGATGAGCAGCACGAGAAGGTCGCGTTGCTGCCGTCCGATTTACATATTATATTAAACTCGCCGTCGCCCGATCCTCCTCCGGCCGACGTCGCCACCGGCCGTTACGCTTGAACTTTTCTCAATTTTTCCGCCCATAAAACGGCCGAAACGAAACTTTCCCCGGTCGTCGCGCGAGGTCGAGTGTAAATATACTTTTTATAATGTACTTAGTCACTCTGTCGCCCCCCAGCGAAAAGATCCTCCTTTAATAAGAACGTCATGTTTTACTGTACTTTCGAGAGAAAATCGACTTCATTAATAACAGTCTCCGAATTATTTGAGTAGGATGTCAGTATACACCGAAGGGAGGAACGTTATGGACATTTCGGGAAGCGAAATAAAGTTAGATAAAAAAAATTATTATCTAAAAGAATTGAACTTCATTTCTCTACTTTGTTTAGTAAGATGCAGAATGTTTTCCCTAAAAATACTACTTTTTAAATATTTGCTACTCTGTATGATACAAATAATGAAATTGAATAATTTTTAAATCTATTACCTACTTTAAAGCAATAATTCGTAAATTGTGTTTGCACTATTCCAATCAGATACTCATTAGGTAGTTTTTTTGCAATAAATCTCATCCGTATCGTGCAAATGTTACGCTGCATATTTATGTAGGTCGTGTTTTAAATTGGATAAAAGTTCAACATTTCACACTAGTATGCATTTTATACGTAATTGGCATTAAAATGAATGATTTTGAAATGCAAACGCCTCATAAAACGGTATAGCTTAGTGTATCAAAGTAAACCTCGGAATGACTAAGCGCATATAACTGAAAAGAACTCGTTGTAATTTATAAAAGTAGTCTATATCTTAAATGTGTTTAGTTATATAATATTTATTCAGTATGTACCTACGCGATTGTACTCTGATTCTCTACGTATGTATGAACATAGAAGAGTATTTGGATTGTTAAGAGAATAAAAGAGTGTTTAGTCCTATATTAAGAGAACAGAGTGGACAGAGTATTTATTATTTCACTTAGTCCGACAAGCCTTAAAGGAGAAGAAGCACCTGCGAACGAATGCAGTACGGTCCATGCGACTTTTGAACAGTTCGAAGTTGGATACATTTGATTACATGTACCCACGGGCCACACTGCCTTCTTAGTATGCGGTAATCTGTAGATATGTTTGGTAATTATAATTGACAATTAATATTTGTGCTTGTAAGAAGGAAACTTAAAATAATTAACAAGTAAAGAAACAAATTAATTATTTTAATAAAACTAGAATGTAAAGGACGAAAACTTAAGTAGTGTCATTTATAAAGAGCAGAAGAAATATTTAAAAAAAACCAGTATATTGAATAACAATCTTCGAGGCTGGCTTCCGTGTATAAAAAGAATGAAGAACGTGGGAGAGATGCGTCAAGTCTATACGGATTGATAAATTTGGGTTTCTTTGCCTACCCCGTTAAGGTCCTGGAGTGGTGATATAATAAAAATACAAACGACGCAACCGCTTAACAATATTCTGCTATGAAAACATTGCTCAATAATGTCACGTATGTTTTACGATATGGGCGCATCCAGTCATGTGTTCATCGCAAACGCGAGGGCCGCCGCGTCAACACGCCGCCAGCGAGTCGCGAGCTGCGGCAAACAAGCTGTAGCGAGAACTTCGTTGTACAAGCACAGCGACAGCGCGCTACACGCTCCCGCCCTACATTACACGCTGCCGGAATAGATGTATCACTTTAATGTGTTATACGTGTATACCTTCAACTAAATGTGTTCATATTTATTCTTCACTACTTCTACATTTTGAAGAAACTGTAACTTTATGGTTTAAAATATTGTCTCCGGGTGTCTTGGGCTCAAATCCTGGCGCACACCACTTCAACAAAAAATTTGTGCCTTAATGCTAAATATCCATCAGTTTTGATTTTTTAAGCCACACATATTAGGTGTGTATAGATCGCATTTTGTTGACGTGCTCTGACTGCCTCTTATTTTATTTGACAGGCAATCGTGTACGTTATAATATGAACATACGACGCACGTGGGACCGGATCCGCTTGCCGCATCCGTGTACAGTCAATGTTGTAACGTGATGTTGCTTAAGTCTTCATACTAACATATATTTCTACGTCGTCTTACGTTACGTTATACTAACAACTCAGTCTAAGAGTACCATGCGGTCGAAACGTGTCCTGTTGTTTTCACATTTGTGCAAATACGTAAATGCAGCGACCTCGCCACCATATCGCTTTAATACAGTATCATTTGAACCCGAATGTTAAGCTTGAACTATATGGACTTCTCTTCCTCCCACGTCTCCTTCACCCGAACTTTCGTGACGATGGGAGAGTATATCAAATATATAAACGGGAACAAATAGGAGTTATTGAATATACCTAAGTATAAATTGCAACCTAACTTTTCTCTATTTAATTGTGCACTGTATTTTGCAATCCCTTAACGATGTAGTCAAAAATGAACGCTTATCGAAATTCATAGTGGTGCAATTGTTATCAAAAGATATGTCTGTAAGTGCTTAGTTGATATTGTTTTGTTCAAAGTTAAACAAATGAGCAATACATTTCCAAATGGGTGTAACGGTAATTTCTCGAATTGCAGTCTAATAATAATAATAATCGCCACACTATTATGCGGCCGATGACAGCAACACCATATTGATGAAAGCTCGCGTGACGCGGCCCCTCTCCCCCGCGCTCGCTCGCCCCACTCGTTAAAGTTTCCCAAATTTGACACACGCTTACAACCCTTTGTATTATTTTTCTACCGCTCGTATTACTCAGTGATTGCGTTCTTCGTATCCAGTAACTCTCATACTTTTACATGTTTGCTTGCTTTAATTTGGGCTTAAGTTCGCGTTGGTTGGTGTATCCGCATGATACAGTAGTATCAGCGAGTGTGAGAGCGCGCGGGCGGCGCGGCGGGCGGCTGGCTTGTCCGGCGACTGGCTTGTCCGGCGGCCGATAGCGTCAATCTAACGCTCAATTAGCCGAATACGATTATCCGTTTCAAATCCAAAATCGCTCCACTCTCCTCCGCACGTCGCCCGAAGACGAGCGCACAAACTTTATTAATTAAGCCGTGTCTTATCTCTTGTTAGCACTCATTCTATTATTTGTCTTTTCACCGCTCATTTCCATAATTTCATCGGCGGGTAATTACTTACCACTAAAGCTGAGAATTTCTCATTGTGTTTGCATATTTTGTCGCCGTTTGCCTTGTAAAGTGTACCACTCGAAGGAACTGAGTTAATATTGACGTACATGATGCCTCGACTCGCGGCTTATCTGGAGCGACAGCTTTTCCTCATAAAAACCGCTGCACTTTGTTTATAAAGGGTGCTTACGTCCGCGTGCGCGAATGTGGCCCGCCGCTGTAGTTTGACCATTGTTTCCCGTTCCTGCGAGGAATGGCTTTTGTTGTTAAAACGATGTGTCAGTTAAGGGAGGCGGAAGGGTGAAACTGGGAAGTAGGAGTGCGGCGTCCAGTCTCCCCCTCTGTGTGTTTAATTAGCTTAATTGACATCGCGAGGCGCGGTGTCCGAGCGTTTGTTTGCGCTATCACGTTACCAACGGCGGGCGCCGCGCCGCGCCGCCGCCATCATCGCCGACACCATTACGAAAGGATTAAATCTGTCATCGTCTATTGACACCTTCCATAACACGGCGTGACGGCAGTACCGTCGTCCTCGTTTCATAACACTATCACTGTTTCATAAGGCGTTTATTGTACAACATGACAACACTCGTGACGCGAACGAGTCGTGCTTATATTAGGACCAAGCGCCGTGTCTGTGTCTGGATGAGCCCGCACGGAATCGTTTAAACGCGCAGTCAGCGTGGCAGCATGCGGCGCCACCAACTACCTATATCTAAATCCTGACTCCGCTTTTCCGACGCCCACGTGAAACGGTAAAACTGCTACGGAATTTATTTTATTCTTTAAGTGGTCCCGAATAAATTGTACTACGTACGTGGACCGACTTTTGAATGCCTTTTATGTTATGGGATTTGGTGAATTTGAAAAGGTGCCGTTGAACTCTTATTCATGCGATTTGATAGTACAAGAAATATTTCCGTTACAACACGTTTGTGTTTAGAAACGAGAAACGTGTATTCGACAAAATAGTTAAATTTCCCCGGGGAGAATAAATAATACCTCGTGGTGTTCTTTTATTGTTAGCTTATCTATCAAATTGACAAAAGTGTGTGCATTGGGGCAAGTTTACCGATCGGTCGCCGCTAATGAATATCTCCACTCAGCGGCCGTCATACGTAGACGTGTATGATTAATCTCGCGCCGAACAAAGGAGTCCGATTCTGCGAGCCCTCGACGCAATCGATCATCCACCTCCTCGAATAAAAATAATAATAAATAATAGGGTGCCAACGCCATTGTTCAAACATAGCTCGCGTGTCAGCTGTAGTTTAGCCGCTCGTACCGATGCGATCGAGCAAATTGAAAAATGAATTTAAACGCATACCACGCCGCGCCGTTCAACCTCGTTGTTTACCAGTATCGATACTGATGATCGGGAAACCGATACAATAAAATTAATCAAGTCTAATAGCACAAATATATTAACTTTATTATATTATTATATCATCACGCGAGGAATAGGCAGAGAGCTCTAATTTAATAGGTATAAGAAATGTAATAGGTATAAGGAGTTAAAAAATATTGATAACACATCAAACTCAAGCCAAAATCAAAAAGGCGTGCTGTTATGTTGTATCAAACTGCTAGGAATACTTTGGGATATTAGTTTGTTGTACCATTCCGTGGGACCTACTGCCGACATCCTGGTGTCGCGTTCTGTACATAAATAACATGATATGAGCGCACTAAATCTCATTACAACTACCGTAATAGCTTCCAAGACGCCACACTCGGCTACGACGAGAATATAAAGCACGCCTGATTTATGCCTCCGAATTAACCACATCATTGTATGTACATCGCAAGGTGAACCAGAGATATGTATGCGAAAAAGCTCAAACACTATAAAAAAATATCGATGTAAAGCTTACATCCGGCCTTGATATGAGGCCAAAATACGCGATCACTAAACCAATGCAAAAGGCAAGTCCATTTTCTCGCTTTTTCAAGTGCTCGCCTCAAAGGCGCCCGCTGAAAAATCGAACGGACATGAAGGAGAAAACCGCCTCCGCCGACGCGTCGCTGCGCGCCGCTCGCTCCCCGATACCGTAATACCAAAACAAATGGCCCTCTTTGTCGTCTTCTTGTTTCAGATACGCGAGTTATTCTTCAAAGATGCTTTTAAACAACGTCCCGACACTGTTACACGGGCAGGAGGCCGTCCGCACGATAAAAGCGCTATAAACTTTTATTCGCAAGTGCACATTGACTAGCAGCTGCACTGAGAAAAGTTTTATGAATCAATTGAACATTTTTGCTATATTTTTTCCGTCAATATCCGCTAGAGAATCGCATCCGATTGCAGCCTTTTAATTGGTGGGATCTAAACTCCGTGAACCCTGAACGACGTTATACTTTAGCCGATTCGTTTATTCATTTCTCTATTGACCGTTCCTTTTTTTATGGTAACTGTAACTAATAAAACAACAGATAAACATAACGACTCTGTAGACGGTAATTTAAATAAACACGCAAAAAAACCTAATTAAGTGAAATTAATGGTAATAGCGTTAAAAATTTTGAATAGGGACCACAATTGCAGAGTTTTAAGTAGTAAAGCATGTTTTAATTAAAATAGTCACATGGTAAGCTCGCCGGAGGCGGTTACTCTCTAAAGATGGCAGTGGATGGATTAAAGTGTTTTAGTGCAGTAAATGTACACCGCGTGTCCGTTCCCAATAAATATATTTCGCACGCTCAGTGTAAGTGGATTTGTTTCGACTGAACGGACACAGTTTCCACGTTGAATCATGACTGGACCTAATTTCATTCAACGCTCCGTACGGCCGATTCGTTCGCAATAGAAACCTGTAACATCGTTTAATTTGCGAACGTTTATTCCAGTTACTGTATTTTCACTACACTCATCAAATTACTCGAATCAACAGATAGTAATTTGCACAGAATGAGCAAAAATCCATCATTAAATCTGGCGGATGAAATTTTCGATTTTATATGCAAATTGAGTTACAATTCCAATAGTGTTTCCGCGCTATTTCCTTATTATTTGAAGTGAGATAAAGCGTTCGTTCCGCTACAAACATTCATCGGCTTATGCATATATCGAATCGATGAATTCAATTTAGATCGGCGGCGACCGTGCCGGAGCATTAGCGGCAGAGCACATCGATCCGTTATCTCTGTTTCCGAACAAAGAGAGATGAAATTTTAATCGGTCGCGTTGTCTAGCATCGTGGAAGTTGGCCGACTCGCCGGCGCCGCCGCCCGCCCGCCCCTATTATAATGAGCGGGCTACGGGATCGGGCATGCCTGAATAAAACACATGCCCGATTGACTACAGCACCATGAGTGACGCCTGCACGAGACGCCACACGACACTACTACAACCTACCATAACCGTCAATCTACTAATACTCGTCCCAATATTATCTATATGTATACGGATTTCTCATAAAAACTAACAGTTTTCGTTTGCAACTAATATTTGTACATTTTTATTTTCGTAAAAAAACAAGCCGCGTTGTAATAAATCAAATTCGCAGGGCGCATTGCATGCAACTTTAAAACAATGGCGGGGGCCGCGGGTCAAAATCGGTCGGTAAACCTATATGAAGTTTATTACGCGGTCGGCTGATTTGGTCTGGAAAACAGCTTCGAGCGTGTCCATGATATGTCATGTGCGATATTCCAGTCACGTGTGCAGGCTCCGCGTTTAATTGAACGAAATTCAAATGCATGAATATCTCGATAAACTATCCGACAGGGTTTTGCCAGCTGTTTGTAGGAATTAAATTATTTTTGGAATTCGATATTCGTAATTAACACTATTGGACAGTTTCCGCACGCTTTCATTACAGCCGAATCGCCGTGGCGGAAAGGTAAATTGTAAGAGTTGGACTCTGAAAAGAAATAAACGTAGTCACCAACTGACGTACCTGGGCCCAAGTTCAAATCTTAAATATCTCGTTTTATAAGTTGTAAAGTTGTTTTGGAGGATTTTCGTCAAGAGCTCGACGATGGCACAGCAGCGGCGACTGCCGGCAATCTCGTTAAAATCTACGACGAAACTCCGCAACGGCGCTCTCCGACCATCCGTGAAATCATATGCTACGATTAATACGGCCCTACGTACATTCGCCTAATTATATTGCACAAATGCGAAAACTTACTCAAACTAAAATTGTACTCCGCATCTATCTGTGTGTGTCTACTCATACGTTTACTCGTGTGTGTAGTGTACTCTGACGTGGTTGTTAATAGGCGTGCGTACGCATTGGCATGCTTATTCCTCATATGACACTATGTAGAGACTAAGGGTTTCAACAATAACGTCCCAAATACCCTTTTCTTAAAGATAAACTGGTACCGTTGAGTGAATTAAGCCATTTCGTGCCATCTTCTCAAAACTTCCACCATTAATATCAAAATTAATGTACAAAATCGGTAAAAAAATGTAACGCCGCTTACATTACCATTCCGTCCCTAACTCACTTAGGGTTTCATTAAAAACTTATCTTGACGACTACCCGCCAGCTACTCGAAAGGCCATTCATACGTTCGGTATGATTTCCGTGATTGTCGAAAGCGCACACTCGTGGCTGTCCACTTGGGGCATCGTTAGGACGGGAGGGTGACTCCTTATCGCGCGCCGCGAGTAATGACGCCTTCGATCGCTAATGGCCTCCGCGGGCCCACTTAGATACGCAAATGAGCATCGACGAGCCACGCCGCACCAGCCATCACGCCCACACGTCGCGCCGCTACGCTGCAAATGTTGCTCGCGTTTCCGACACCGAAACTCCATGGACCATTCGAGAAATTTATGAAATCGCTTATTATTTTATATGTAGGTACTTGAATTTTTAAAATCTACTACGCTGAATCATAATGTGAATTTCTTTAAAAAATTATTATTCGACATCGTTCCTGTAGATTAAACTTTTGAGCACTCTAATCAAGATTGACAGTCATAGGTAGATGAAACTTTTAAAGCGGTTAATACACTGTAAGTATACAGAGCAGTTTTCATTTGTTATTAGATTTTCTCTTCTAAATCTATGTATTTATGTATAGATTTATATATGATATATGTGTGTGTGTGTATATATATATATATATATATATATATATATATATATATATATATATATACCCACATTTGTTAATTGAGTGTAAGGCGTCATTTAAAAATTGGACGTAGCCAAGGTTTTGGGACGGGTTTAACAAGATAGGTAAACGGCGCTGTAACTGCACCCTCCAGGGCGATCGTCGCTAACGACCGCCGGGCACTTAGCGCGGTGCGGCCCCGCACCCGCTCGCCAGCCCCGAATAAATCTTGAATATTTATACGCTACGCCTAAATCGGTTAAAGTGTTTGTTAACCCCGATACACGAGGCGTGCTGATGATCTGTTCGAAATTTGAACAATCAATAAAGTAAGTATTTTTGTGAATAAATCCAGTCCACTTAACCCGCATGGGGGGGGGGGGGATTACCGGCATAACTCTGGTGTCTGATAATACATTGCCTAAGAAATCAAATGTATAGGTGTAAATACCTACACCTTTCTCTTGACTTCCCCAGCCTATCCCGCAGGAACGACAGGTCCATAGGTCGATTCAGTTGCAGAATTTGGGTCGACTTTAACGATGTAGGTTTTCCTTCTCTAATAAGAAGTGCTGATAGAATTGCACGTGTATATGTACCTCACTCGCAATTTATTTATTTATTTCTATTTCACATACTCATATCATACATAAACTGGTTGAATCTAACGCATGCCACGAGACGAAAAGATCTTGTAAACTTACATAAACTTCATTTATCAAAAAAATTAAGCAGAGTAAGCATTAATAAAGGCTGGAGCTACATAATATGTTACCAGAAAAAAAAACGTAACTTCACGCCTGTAATCCCCGAAGAGGTAGGCAGAGGAATGCAGAACATTCCCACGTTTCACCAGTTACGTTAAGTCCCATGGCATAGGTGGTGTTGTAACATGGAATATGTTACCAGATGTTGACTATAAAGTTTTCGTACCCCGGGAAGAATAAAGGAACGCCTATTTTATTCTTCGGGGAACACACACTTTGAGGGGACTATATTTATATCATTATAATTAGATACATTAGACGTGTTAAATGTTTTTGTTCATTGACATAAGTAGGGGTAGGATGTTATCGACCGGTAAAAACGCACTCCATTTCATCTATCCTTTGTCACATGTCCTCCGGTGGATTTAACTTATCCCTTCGGCCAGCTCGCATCGCGTTCTGGCAGATTCTACTAACACAGTCATTGCGACGCGCGCTGAGATTCGAGTTTAGACATTTAAATTCTACCAGATTAAATTGAACGGCCAATAAATAAATCCATACATTGTTTCACGTATATTTCACTTGCGATAGGCAGAGACTGGGAGTTAGCACTCTTAAGTGATATGTTCCTAGGAGACTTCTTTCGTCGCTTCTATATTCAATGAAAATTTAAATGTAACATCGCTCGTGCAATCCTCGAAGCTTGAGCTCCAAGTGTTCGTTAGAAGAGGAATCTTGGTATCGTCCGCGCCGTTTATCACAGGGGATATAAAATTTTATTTCGCTCGAGAGCGAGGACGCACAAGACGCCTGCCGCCGCCCGACCGACCTCGGCCGCCCCGGAACGCAATGTGCTCCCATGCAACCTCAGACCCGACAATTATTGTGTCTCTACTTCAAACACACATTTCGTGAGTAGGTATTTATATACATGATTATATATATGTAACGACTTAACTCATGTGCATTTTTTGGGATGGCGCGACTAGTTTCGGACCTGTATGAGGTCCTTCCTCATGAGCTCCCGCCGTTTGCAACGAGTTTGCGGCGAAGACTGCTTGAGACTATTCAGGCTTATTTGGATTATTTCGTTTTTGAAAGTTTGTTGTGAAAGTGGCGCACTATAATTTTTCAATATGTAGAAATTACTTTATTCATATACGTATGTGAATAGATTCATGAAACACGACATAACTGTAAGGATAGAGATAATTATAATTCAATTTTCTCTGCCTACCCTGTAAAATACATGATGGTTGTAACAATATTTTTTTTATTTATGTTACGATTATAATATTATAAAGCAATTCATATTATTGTCAAGTTTAAACTCGCGAAAACAACGGAGGAAGAGCACAACGTTTACAAAAAAAAGGTATTATGTTCACGCCCAAACAATAGAGGAGTGCGCCAGGGCGGCGCCCGCCCAGCTGTAAACCGACTGCATTAATACTCAACTATGTAATAAATGTTATTGTTTGTCATAAAGTTTGTTTATGAAGGTCGCTTCGGGGCCCCCGGCGCTCACGGACCGTTAATAAACTTACGATACCCGAACTGTATTAGTTCAATTATTTTATTATTACCTTCTAGCGACGACTCGGAATGAAAGTCATTCGTACTCGGCGCAGTACACGTCAGACCGTGGCCACCGGTGTTTTAGCAGAATTGGTATGCCTAGGTATTATTATTTTATCTTTGATACGAGAAAGAAACGAACACAAAACGAAATATAATCTTGTTTTGATATTTTCAAGAAGACACGACGGGTACCTATGTAGGTAGCGTGCGGCGCACGGGAACCGCCGAGTCATGAGAAAAGTTAGCGCATCTTTTCAGTTATATTTTCCTCGGCGACCTTTTCTTATCCGGGACTCTATGAGATTAGTAAATGTAAGATTTTTGTTTTAATAAATATAACAAGCGACTGAGTTTTGCGGTCGTATTAAGGATGCTCAATTCAAATTGTATACTGAATTGGTTAGATATGAGCTGATGGGTGACTCAAGTGTTCGAATACCGATAAACGTAAGCCTGTAAGAACAGAGATGAAGAATTTACTATAAGCATGTAAGGACAGATATATATTGGCACTAGACGCTTTCTGCCAACCCGTATAGTAGCTGACGTAATGATATAATAATAAAAGAACTCGTACACAAATGTTTACTTACTTGTAGTACCGAATCTCTCATCAATATGCAAGCAATATCCGTTTGGAATCGACGCTGAAGTACTTACGTAAACAAGGTGCGTTAATAAATCAATACGAAGGACGTCAGTGTCTGTAAAGCTAATGTATATATCTGATAGTTGATACATAAGTATGTATGTAGACCATTAGCCAAGCTCCAGCGCTTGCGTAATTAAACGGTGCATGTCACTGCAACATTCCAGGGTTGAAATTCTTCAGTGTTTCGCTATCAAGCATTTTATTTATTTAAATAATTCAACATTATTTGCTTCAATCTGCTTTGTTTTAATTCAGTACGCGTGGAATCATAAGTGATATTATTCATCCTTTTTCTTTTTTTGGTATAATGTACAATATTGTTTTATATATTTTGTATTAATAATGCCGATTGCACAATTACGCCACGTTATTGTGTTGCGAACCATTTCTTAATATTTGCACACTAACATTCCTTCTCCGGCGGAACACGTGTGTCCTACCGCAGAATACATTCTCGACGCTATTACCATATCAACGCGAATAAGGTTGCATTGAGGCAATAATGGCTCGTCGTCGTTCGCTACGTATTACGGGCACGTGCATTGCGCATAGTTTGACTGCGAAATCGCGCTGTTCGAAAAATGTTGTTGTCAAATGTAGCGAGCGTTCAAGGCGATTGTTGAAAAGTCAGACACATCAGTTGATTACACGGAGCGGCGCACGCGGCCGCCGCTCATTTGTATGTGCGTCAGGTCCGCGCGGGTGCAGGGGGCGTCTCCAAGACGGTCGCCGCAATTTTTCAACTTTTTGACTCCGGGCTCGCACCGCGCCGCACTGCAGCCGCTGTCCCCCACCCTTGCGCCGCACCTGCTCCCGCGCCGAACTACCCTTTGCAAGTTTAATCCCCCAATCCGCCGCAGCACGACCGCGCACCGGCACACCGCTATATTTCAATTAATGCGACCGTCCATATCCCGACGCTAGTTCATAACCCCGCTGCGTCCCGACGTGCGCACCGCGCGGCGGGCCGCGCCGACCGCAGCGCTATCCGACCGACAATGTTAATCGACAATCTCCTCGTAATTCAAACGTCAAAAATGATAAACCTCTGGATCTGATCGAAATTAATATGTGACATATATTTTTCAGAAATAGGTAAGTACATTATTTATGCAAGATTGTTGTCGTCGGAGCGTAATAAGTAACGTGGAGTGAGTGCACGAGCATACAGCGAAATAATCGTAAGCGTTTCGGGTTCATTTGTCGCTGCGGAGCAAGGGGCGTAGGTATTCGAATGATTGTCGCCTAGGATCGCTTAATGAACGCTCTCCATATTACCCGTGATCCCGAGGGAGCTTAATTCTAACGCATATGTGCAGAGTCGGTGTGTGTTTGTCGGGGTTGCAAATTTTTGGACGTTTTGACTAATTGAAATTTATGACTGCAATTTTCGTTCCAATTAAGCTATTTAACTGTCTTCCATAAAGAATTTATTCAAACGAACATATTTGTAACTTCGAAATATAAATATCCCGATTCTAATACATATACAAAAATGCGTAATTAACCTTTTATAGTTGACATATGATAAAAAATTCCATAAAAGGTAGATGTCATTTCTTCGAGTTTTATAATGATGTACTTACGTCCGCTGCACATTTAGCGATGGGTGTACATACATACATATATACATACTTGTTACATAAAATGCGCTCATCGAACAATTTGTTGTAGTGAATGCGCAACGATTACGGGGCAGCCCTGTGCGGAATTTATCGGTTCATTTCTTATTCTTATTGCGAGCGGGGCGGGCGGCGCACGTGTCGGCCGCGCTGCTGAATCGACTCAACCCGCCCGCCTTGCCGCAACTGAATGAACTTAATTCGATTCCGATTGTATTAAACCTCGACCACTCCGCCGCTTAATGACCGAAAAGAAATGAACTCATTTCCCACCGACTACCATTATCTACTGGTGCCTAACCTACGTCGACACAATGTCTCATTCGAATTACACTTAATTTTTTTTTGTCTCCATACATATGATTAACTTTTCACGCTGTCGGTCAATTGTTATAACGTTATAAAATGTGTGTCATAACAAATTTATAGCAATACCACAGTATGAAAATATTACACGTCCGCTGTACAGACCAAGTTTTGTTTACTTTTGTGTGTGTGATGCGGGGAAGACTTTTGATCGCTTTCTCACTATTGTGCGGCTAATAATTCGGGGAATGTTTCATTTTGCCCGACAACAGGAAGTAACTATCCAAGGCGGAAAAAATTTACTTTTCATATTGCATTTTTGGATTTTGACGTCTATATACTATATGTATGTTTCGAGCTATCATTAAATAAGAACATCGCGCCTGTTTTCCTCGCAAGGGTAGGCAGAGCACTTCTCTGTAGTACACTCACATATTTGAGATAATTACAATAAACCAAAATACCTGGCGAAATGATTACCTAAAAAGTGTAGTGTAGATTGTTTTCCTAACATTGTTTCACAAAAACAATGAACAACACCCCCATATATCGTAGTTGGGTACAGTGACTCATCACCTAACTCTAATTAAACTACATGTACACACGGTCTTGGCGCCGAACATTCGATCAGACAGAGCTGACGGCGCGGGGCGGCGCGGCGGTGGCTTACAAAAAGCGACAGTGAGTTTGCTCTCGGAGGTCACACCGTATAGAACACAAGGGGCGCCGCGGCGGCACAAGGCAATTAGATGGCTGTACTACTGATGTTCACTTGTTCAGCGCTATCGCAATGAAAAGCCGCCTGTTTAATTGCAACCCAAACCGTTACGGACAGGCGCAACCGTTTTTGTGCGACCCCCAATGAGACGAACCGCACATCCTTTAATGAGCCTCCCCTGCTCTCCTACTCTCCACTTATACTGGTTGCTCTCCCCATACCCTGGTTGTGGTACTCGACCAGGAAACAGAGAATCATGTTCCCCGATTGATGTTATATCCCCAGCAGTCGACTGAGGTGGGCTGATGACGATGACGAAGAATTTATTATTTTGACTTTTTATTTTTTATGATATAATCTTTGACGTCATTTAATTAATTCAGTTTATTAAATTGCCAATTGTAGATATCATTGACATTGGCTATGCTATCGAATCTGTGATGATAGATGTAGTCTCAATTGTAATAAATAAATAATTTAATTAATTAATGTTTAACCACATTATCAGATACGGGAGTATCACTGGAAACTAGTTTTACTTTACATCTTTATCGACATTTTTTTTCTTTTCGATGTAGAGTACGGATATCCTTTCACAGTGTCAATGTTAAGGTGAAGTGTCAAGTGTCGCTGCCCAAGTCGAACACCAGAGGAAATATAATGAAGGGCTCTAAGTTGTATATATTGCTACACAGGAAGTTTTCTTCCCCGTTATAACATATGACAGTCGTTTATTAAAACGCATCACAAAACTATCACTTACCTATTATATTTTTTAGTTAGGTAAAAAAATAAAATTATTCTTTTCATACATGATAAAGGACGTCTATTAAAATTGCGTATGTAATCTATTTAACTTCCATGAAACTATTTAGTTGTGTCTTTAATGCAAATCATTCTCTACAGCATCCCGTACAAAAACTTGCGCGAATGTCACGTGAGACATCAGAATTGTTTAGACCTTAAATTATTCGTCGATTGGCCGATGTGGGTTGTTGTACCTACAACAGCCGGATGAAAACAAAAGTTATTAGTGTAGGAAGCGCGCCTCTCGCCCGCATCCAACCGCCGCGTAAATAATTCACATGGCCGCGACAACGACTCGGTTCTCGCACGGGTCCTTACGTTCCCGAGGTACGCGTTCAAGTTTTTGTTGTCGCGCCCGGGACCCCCGCTTGCCCTATTCACGGTTAATTTTCCGGATTCAATTTTGCAACCTATTCATTTGACGACCGGAGCGGGATGGGGGGAGATGCAAATACTTTGTTTAATTGACACCCAATGTCTCGCAACATTTCGAATCCGTATCCGTGAGTGAGTCATTCATTCATTCGGTCGTAGTGCGCGAATAGTTCAGAGGCGGCAACAATACATTGCTGTTTCCATTAAACAGCATTTTCTTATTAAAGTTTACTGAGATATACTTTACTCTTTATACTATATTTAAACTGACGTGGTACTTTTGTGAAGAGAGCGAAGAATATGAAAGAAGCAAGTCAGGTCTGTAGATGCTGATATTTAGCACTCGGTGCTCTGGCTACTCAGCGCTGTCTGTCTAGTAAGGGACCTAGCGTGACGATATAATAATGACAAATAAATACTTAACAATTCATTTCTTCTTATACTTGAAAGATCTCAATCGATACATGTTGATTACCTGCAGCGAGATCTAACTGGACTTTGGGCAGACGTACCTGGTTGAAAAACGGTGAAAACAGTGTTTTTATTGTCTATTAAAAATAAAAACAAATATACAGTTGTCTCTGACCTTTTGTCGCTCTCGTATCGCGTGGCCACTACTGGGCGAACTCTAATATAATTAGTTCCAGTCGTAATGTAATGTGCGGCAAAGTAATTAGTTCATACCGCAGTTCAGTGTTACATCTACAGAGGTTAACGAATTGTGAAAGAAGTTTTCATTTACAAACATGGATTTTAGGGCTCGTAGTTTAGTTTTAAACCCATTTGTAATTTTGTTATTGTTATTAACATTTTATGATTTTTTTTCTATTGACATTTCTGCTTAGTCTGTGACAGCCGGTGTATAAGTC
>DWDT01000202.1:0-25125 GCA_018245595.1 Microceris scylla
CGAGCGACTTCACCGCACAATTCAAATGTAAAAATAGTTTTCATAAAATAGGCTATTCTAAATACGGTCAAAATCTGCTCTCCTCTCTGACCAGGTATATCAGAAAGAAGTGTAACTTAGTTCTTTAAACATTTAATTTACCCAGTAAGAAGTGATTATTTCTTTTCCTCTATCGGTTTTAACATTTTAAATAATTTGTTAAGGAAAAGGAAATACCTCTCTAAGGAAATTAGTGATGCTATGCAGTAATGCAATGTTAAAGTTTATATTGCTATAGATCTTCATGTGAAATCAACTTTAACAGAACCATTGAATATAATCGCATTTAGCACCATACAATAATGTGACGACAAAACCAAGGAATGTAATGATATTCTTAATAATGCGAAATTGTTTTTTTAACGGTTCATGGCGTCATTGGAACTGTTACCGAGCCACTTGCCCGTGTTTTAAAAGACAGAGTCAAGTATTATACAATAAAGGAGCATATTTTTAATAATCCCATTGTTTCCGATCCACTTGTGTAAATTAAACGGCAGATAATGGCGAGATTCTGTACACTATACAATAGAAATTGTATTTAGCCGAGTAAGCGACAAAGCAATAGTAATTAACGACAACATATATGTACATATGTGTATATATATATATATATATATATATATAGAAATACAACAACCGAAATCAAACAACTGGTAACTTTGTTGTAAGACAAGTGATCAAATATTTACTCCGGGTCCAATGTTCCACAAAGTAATACCTGACTGATTGGGTATTTGTTTTTGTTCCTGTCGTTTTATGTCGACTGTACTTTTTACTCGGCAACATTCGGTGGGTATTCGTATTGTGTCATATACGGTGGTTGCGATTCGAATGTTCGGGGAACATACGCGTTGCAGCCCTTTATGATGAGGAATGGAACAATGGAATTGCGAAATTAATTTTCGTGGAAATGGCCATTTAGGCCACATGGTCTGCGGTTATATAAATAAATATTGATAACTGTATTGGTGAATAAAGGTACGTTAAAAATTAGTTTCATGTTATAATCCTACATAACAGTAAGACAACGTCCGGCTCTATATAACCTTAAAATTTTAAACAAAAAAAAACTTGAAACTCGGAATAATCATTAACTCATAAATTTATAAGTATCACTCTTGTAAGGAACGTCCGCATTTCCCTCCTTCCCACCGTCCCACCATGGAATAGGCGGCACCTGTTACCATATACTAGTACACAAATCTATATTCTGTGCTACTACTGGATACTTCAAGTTACAGTAACAAGTATTGTCTTAGCACCTATCCGCTCGAGGTCAAGAGGGAAAGCGTAACAACCACCGTGGTGTTCAATGGGCGCAGGTCGCGTGCAACACCGGATGCGACGCTGGTGGCATTGTTTAGCAATGGAACTCTTTCCGATAGGTGCAATAATGTGGTCGATGCAATTAATACTGTATGCATAAATTAACATAACGCTAGTATTTCCTCATAGTCGTAGGCTGGGGTTTGCAGTAAACTCGAGTCTACTGCACTCCTCTGCCTACCTCTCAGGTACTCCTGTGTATACCTAAACGTTAGAACGTTTCACCAGTTAGGATATACGTCCCACCTTCGATTAGCAACAATACCTATACAATACCATACCGTAAGTTTGTACTGTATACCAAAGACATTATAAATATTGCAATCAAGCAATGCCCACTAGACAACCTCTGGCTAGAAATCAAGAATAGAAACAAGAAGATACAGGCACAGAGTTCTCCTTTTCATCTATAGGATCTGTGAATTTACTACATCTATGGCACAAATATCATGGTGACTCTTGCCACGGTACGATTACGGTACCTTGCGCACGTCGTGATCAATTTTCCAAGCAAGTGAGCATTCATGAGTTTTAAAACGTACTTTAGCGGACATATAAGTCTAGCTAGGAGTTATACAGGAGCTGGATATATAAAACTACGAGACTAGGAGCCGATTTGCTGCTTAAAATAAAAATATATAAACCTTGTTAAGCCTGCTCGCGATAGAAAAATAATCTAGAAAACCTCGAACTCCGTTTCTCACATTCCCGCCGCAAGTCATCGACCCTATTACATTTTACGAGCGTAAACATAAAAAAAAGCAAATATAACTGAGAGCGTCCTTATTAAAATTAACTAACAGTACAAACGAGTGCAGGCAACTTTCTTTTTCTTTGAAGTTGCCTCGTGTGTGCCTACGTCGGTGGGTAGATACTCGTATGTAGGCATTTTAGCGTGTAATTGTTACTGAAACGTTTCCTCAACTTTTTCTTTATTCTCAACATAAAAGAGGGTGGTCGGATACGCCTCGTGCACGTACCCGCGCTGGCTACACGTAAACCGTGAAATTGAAAGTGGAACGTCGAACAAACATTAGCCGCGGAAGTATCCGAACGCGGCGTCGTCGGAGCGCCGCGGCCGGTGCAATACGTACGTTTGTACTTGTAGACGGACATATTAAAAAGCTTTGGAACTACAGTTTTTAGCAGATAATAAACGAACATTTTTTTTATGTGTAGGTACATTTAAAAATTAATTTTGTATTCTTACTATTACTTAAATGTAATTTTGTATGTGTACATGTACGTCCGTGTCATTAAATGATTTTCTATTACTTACACTAAAATTTAAATTCCGTACTTTACTGGTGAGTAAAAATTAAAAGTTTTTGTATATATCATAGAAAGTGTAGTTAAAATTTCATAATGAGAAGTAAATAAAATTAGTATACAATTGTAATCTCGCAATAAACGCAGCAATTTACCGTTAATTAATTCCAACCTAATAATGATCCTGTACGTTACAATACTTAAGTATCATGTTTTCTCGATTAGAGCCCGTCCGTAAAAATGCAATAGTTGACAACTTCGTTGGTTGCGAGACTGCTGGCCACTAGGCCCTAGATTCGATTTCCAGGTCGGGTATTATCAAGTAATTGTTTATAGAAAAATGTCTAGTAGTAACTCGGTACAAATTTGTGCTCTATTCCATGAAGGGACGTACAACGTAAGCGGTGAAACGCAGAAGCGTACCACACTCCTCTGCTTACCTCGTCGAGGATTACAGGCGTGTTGGTATACAATAGGTAAATTGTACAATCTATATTACAAGAATTACTTTGACGCTAAGATTATTAAGATTAGATTTGAGACTATCAAAAGATTAGATATCTTTATTAGAATTGGTTCGTATCAAGTCAATACGCATTAGTTTACAATGTTTTTATCATAAATAATTTGTTTAAAGATCCAATAACTTATTGACGCTTAGACTAATTTGAGACCCTGAACATAAAGCGGAGCAAGGTATTTGACATCGAAACATACTTTTTTTACATTAAATCATTTTACAATTACTTTGTTAATTTTTCATTTCTACACTGAGCTATTAATGCTTCATAAGAATGGCGATTCCGTAATTGCCGATTACGGAATACCATATATCCGTGATATATGGTTGTATAAATCTTCAAGCAATAAGCATCATATAACACCCCCCCCCCCCTGTCCTCACCACAATTCCTCCCCCTTAAGGGCCGATGTGCATGCACATACTAGAAAGTATGCACACAGTAGAAAGTTTACGTGACAATATGTACTTACTACTGATACGTGTTTGGTTCCAAAACGAAGCATCAACAGAGTAGTTACGGTTAGCGAATGGACTTATGATCCATCTGATTCTAAGCAGCGAGTGCCAATAATCTTCTCTATTAGAACTTATACTATAGTTAAAACCTATATGGAATCCTTGGTATGTTACGGGTGCACTAAATTAAAAAAAACTAAAACCGGAATGCAAGCGCTTCTTTTGAAATAAAAATAACTGCAGCGCACATACATACTAGTGGGCGCAGGCGAATCAGGGACTAACAATTATTAATATATTTACCACGCATACTACATATGTCTTTCTTATTTTCGTTTATGGCAGAGCCATTATAGCATTAATTAAAGTTGAATTATGTTGAAAGATGAAAGTGTATAGTAGAAAAATCCACATAAAATTTAAAGTTATAATATAAGCAGTTTTTTTTAATAATGTAATTCTTGGTCGGCTAATACTGGATTTTTATAATTTAAAATTTCTAGTAGCGACTCGGGAGTCTGGATTCGTGCCCGTTGTATGACAATAGGCTCACCACCTATTCCATGGGACGTGAACGTAACTGGTGAAATGTGAGGGTGTACTATAATCCTCTGCTTACTCTTTCGGGAATTATAGGCGAGATGTTGCGTTCAGTTTTTTTTTTTTTTTTTTCATTATAATAATAGTAACATTGCAGTAACGGTAAGATTTATTTTCATCAACATGTAGCGTATTAATTAGCTATATCAGCGCAGTAGTTACCTGAGTAATTTCAATTGATATGCATTCATGCGTGACGTCACAGGTATGAAGCCATGCGGCTGGCGCCTTGCGGTCATCGACCACGGCGAAATTAATGTCAAACGCGCCTCCGAGAACTTAGTGAGAGAGAACATTATGGTTTTCACAGACGGAGCTATAATATATATTAATATTGAGCTAATTGACTCATAAAGTAGGTACGCTTTATTACATATCTTGGCGATTATTATTGTGTAATAACGATTTGCTATACGGAGATATTCCTTGCTATATCCGTTTACTTAATATTAAGACGAAGTAAAATTAAGATTATGCAGTTATTCGAGCGCTGCTATAAAATATATATATAAATATGCCTTGATGCAATGCATGTATATTATGGTTCCGTCTGTAACGACCTTTATGGTAAAGTACACTAACTCGATTAAGCGTCGATGCAATAGAAATCTTGTTCATAATGTACATTATGAAATTATACCAGAGACTATTATTTTAATTGCGTCCAATCAAAACATTTTTTTATAGAAACGACTATTCAAATGTAAACTGTTTAAAGGGCGTAATCAAAATACAACCGGCGGGGATCGCTCCTAAAATATTAACCTTCGTGTAATGTCAGCATTCAATGCGATCGATTGTAGGTATATGAGCAAGAAAAATAAAAGAAGACGGTTATTTACTTTTGGTGTTTTAAATAACGACAATGATCAATGACGCTCGAGCCAAGTAAATTAACTGTTCGGTTGTTGCGGATCGGAATGCTGAAGTTATTAGTCACTTCATTATTCCAATTTCAAAACCGTATAGGGATTTTTAGATGAGGCTTAACGAGTGTTATCGAGGAAGTTATTTCGTGACTAATGATATTAAAACAAAGAAACTGTCGTATGTGCAGACGGAATCAAGCTCGAACATAAAGCCCATTAACGGTCACGTGTCTAAGGGTCGGCCGCGTCCGGTTTTACTTAACTCTACAAATTGATTTTAATATACCAGCGCCACAAGCCAACGAGAAGTTTCTGTTGTACCACACGACATTAAACAACAAAGTTACTTATACGATCTAATAGTCTCTTATGAGTTACTTTTTTAAAAGCCTTATAAGTGCATTTAAAACATTGAGATACAAAAAAAAATAGGAAAAATCGAATAGACAAGTCGGCCTGAAAAAATTCTCGGAACGAATGAGATTAATGGAAAAGCAAGCGAAAGTAAAAACAGACAACTCGCCTGAAGTAAACGCGAGTGTTTTATAGAAACCAGCAACGGATTCATTTTGAATTGGTTTAGTTATTAATTGCTAAAGTCGTAATATGCAGTATTTGTAATTCATGGGCCGACGCAATTGCATCCCGAAGGTGGTTATTTATAATCGAGTTTTATTTTTAAACCAAAACGAAAAAACAAAACAGAGAAATGGATATGTATGCAACGTAATCTTCAAATTTAATATACTTTATATCTACATATACAAATAAAATTGGAGTGTCTGTTTTTTATATTAAAATAACCGCTTTTTACTAAATCCATATAATATCGGCATGGCGCCTAAAATTTATAATAAAGTTCCAGAGTCCATAAAAAATATAAAC
Source organism: Microceris scylla (assembly GCA_018245595.1). NCBI lineage: Eukaryota > Metazoa > Arthropoda > Insecta > Lepidoptera > Hesperiidae > Microceris > Microceris scylla. Next base: position 5,971 of record DWDT01000202.1, read on the forward strand.
GGTATTGTAAAATTTAAATGTGAATTGAAAAAATTTCTTATTGACAAATGTTTTTATACAACACATGAATTCCTTAATGACAGTATGTAATTGTTTAAGTACCGACTAGAAATCTATGGAATAATACATTATAGTTTAAATAATTAATCATATCGAATAAATTACTTTATTAAATTTGTATACCCAAATAGGGTTGAATATAGAGGACATGTACTTAGTTATAGAAACATCTTTAAGACCTATGTTCACAAATAAAGATATTTGAATTTGAATTTGAATTTGAATGTCTGTAAATGAAAAAGCAATTACATTACAAATATTTTTATGACCAAGAAATGCTTAGAATAATTGAAGACACAAATTCATGAAAGTCATATCATTTTCTTGCCTGAGTACCCCTTGATTATAACACCTTCATTTATGTTACAAAGTAAAAACCATTTGTTACATGTTACCTTCATATACTAGCCTGAAATTTGTACTAGAAAAGGATATAAATGGGTTATTGCTAAGTATTTACTGTTCATTACTTCATACAAACAAATATCTGTATATCTTTGTTATTAACCAAGCCACAGTTATGTAAAATTTTTAAAAGCTTTCCGCTGATAATAATCTTTGACATTGATAGTTATTTATTGATGTAGAAAGATATACATATATGAAAATTGTAATCTCTTGACATATTACAAAAAAGATAATGTTTGAGTTAAATTGCTTTACTGATAAAAATACGAATACAAGTGCATATATCTATATTAATCATAGGTTTGTAAATTTTAAATCATTAACAATCTATTGCATACAATAAAATGTACATGTATATTGATATTCAACATATTTTGTGCCTATAAAAGATACTTACCATAGTTGAATAATGCAATATAATATTTCAAGCACCATGTTCTAAAGTCTACTTAAAACAGCATTAAGATATTTTAAGAGGGATTTCTCCCATGAATGTTAAGACTAGGCTATTAATATAGGACGGCCAAGTACTACTTTTTTACAGTACAGACTGAAGATTAGCCAATAAACATTCCTTCTAAAGATTCATTGAATTGTTTTATCATTTGCTGTGAATAAATGATTAAGTGTGAGTAATAATAACATACAACTCTATCAATGTGTAACAATGTATGGTAATGTAATCAGCGCAAAAATGTTTTTGCATATTAGTTACTTTATGATTTTTCCTCTGTTGCACCTTGTAACTTTTAAGCATAAACATTCAATGCTCTTTCCCCAGTATATCACATTTATTTCAAATTGATGTACAAAGGTAACAATGACTGCTTAATATCAATTTGCGATGATATAATTAAATGTGTGTCAATGTTTTCAGGTATTTGAAATAATCAATAACAAAATAGTGCCATGGGTGGTTCTCTCTGATGGTAATGGCCAAATGGAAAAGGGTTTCAAATCTGAATGGGCTACAATTAAGGATGAAATCCTCTATGTGGGGTCTATGGGAAAAGAGTGGACAACTCCAGGAGGAGACTTTGAGAGCTATGACCCTATGTGGGTAAAAGCCATCAACATTCACGGAGAAGTATGTCTAGCCAATGTTTAATTAGATATTATTGACATACAAATCTCCCTTTGACACCAGAAGCTATCATAAATCATGTCATTAAGATACTTTTAACTGACAATTTTCACAACAAACAGCACATCATCATGTTTTAGGCAATTCTGTAAATTCTGTAATTCTGTTGAATTAAAAAAATAAAGGAATTAAATTAAAAAAAACACAAATTAAATCTTTCTGCCAACATTTATATAATGTTTTATCTCATGAAGTTTAATTATCACATATCATATGAATATTTATATACATGCAATCTGCCATGTACATATTTAATGTTCATTTTGACATTGACTTCCTATCACCTACTTGTTAGGTATTACTTTGAGCAGCTATTTCTGTAGCTGTTCAAATGATAGATAAAGTAATGTCTCTCCGATTACACACTTTACATGTAGAAATTTACTGTGCAAGAAAATTCATATAAACACATATTCCTTTACTGGTTGGTATGTCACGTAATTATGGTTAATTCCAGCATTATACTATTTATATATTCTCTTTCTCACTATCCAGAAAAAAATATTGCCCATCCCATATCCAATTAATCAAATAACCTTACACAAAATATATACCTACATATTTTATGAGATAAACAATTTACAACAGAAAAAAATGACCAACATAACTTATATCCAATGTCCAAGAAAATCTACAAAGGTTAATGACTGCTACTGTTTCAGGTACAACATTTGAGCTGGGTGAATCAGTACAAGTTGGTTAGGAGCTCCATAGGAATAGAGTGGCCAGGATACATGATCCATGAGTCTGCTGCATGGTCTCCAATAACTGAGAAATGGCACTTTTTACCAAGACGATGCAGTCATGAGTCGTACAATGAAACAAAAGATGAACTAATGGGTTGCAACTATTTGATAACATCAGACAGCAACTTCAAACATGCTAAGGCCATTGAGGTATGTAGTACATACTACCTATTTAAATTTAAGAAGTGAAGACATCATCCACTCATTCACATTGTATTTTTTTATTGTATGATATGTTGATGATTGTATATAGCTTGATGCTAAGTGTCCTAAGATGGTGCACACATGCCTAGTGACGGTCTATTCATCCTTGTTTTTAAGAGACCCTCTGTGACTGGAAACACACACACTTAAAAGATTTAAAAACAGTTAAATTAAGTGTGCTTTTCTGTCAGTCAACATTTTATCTGAGTTCCTAAATATTTCCATTCATCAAATGTCATATTCGGTTATCGGTATTTAATTTTGATAATTTGCCAAGCTCATTAATTGACTATATTTAAAAAGATTGTGACTTGACTAGGGCTGGTCAATTAATTATCCATAAGCCAGTATCTTTCACAATAATGAAGTAGACGTCTAGTAATAGTGGTAGGTACAATTTATTTAGGCCATCCCTTCTTGTAGGCGAAACCAGCAGAGTATAAAATATAATAAAATAGGCAGGCTCAATAAAAGCCTCAAACAGTTATCTTGTCAGGATAATGTCACGCCTTAAAACAAGTTCAAAGTTTTTTTTTTTTTCAATTAGCAATTAAAGAAAAATAAAGACAATTTACATGACTTGTAGAATTTTTAATCATAGGTTATCATTACACATTGAGTTAAATAAATTTTCAACTGTATAAATAAACTAAAACTGTGTAAATAAATGTGACCTCTAAGTATAAAGAATCGATAGAATACCTATTATTTTATCTATTCATATAGAAGGCGGCTTCGTTATCAATATGTAATATCAATACAATGTTTAAATACGAAAAGTTTTTATTGTAACTTGTCTGTTACGAAATGTATAAGAAATCAAGATTATTTATTAGTTGAACATTGCGACGGAATTATGACAGTAACACAATTTTGATAATGACGATATCTGTGGTATTTACTTTATCACTTATATGTACTGTATTATGTTCTGCCTTTAAGCCGGACTGCGGTTACTCCTGGTTTCAAGCGGCTACAGCATGGTGTAGCCTGCTTTAGTTGGTTAAATTTACGGGTATTCAAATATAACATCGCCCATGCGTATCCTCGTAGTGGTAGGCAGTGGAGTGTTATGTAAAAGGGGGTTTATTCCCGTAATCTCCAAGCTGGGCATGCGGGTTGGAGATCGCATAGCACAACTTTTTGCACCGCCGACGCTGTTGCCTGTCGGCGGCCAGGGCATTTAGCCGTGCCTATTTAGGCTGCGCTATACCGCAATCAGCCGGTCGCCAGAGCCTCGCCTGTTATAGCAGGGTGCACCACATGCTGGGGAGGTTGGCTTGGGCTCCTGAAATGGTGGTTGGAACCCATTACACCCCACTCCCGCCATTCACCGGCAATATTTTACATCCTGTCCAGAAAAACCCTAAAACACTTTGCCTGCCCGGGGATGAAACCCGGGACCTCTTGAACAGCAGTCGCACTTGCAACTACAGGTTCCCAAACTTTTTTTTATCATAGACCCCTTCAAAATTTGGCTGAGTCCGGTGGATCCCCTACAGCTACACCTCTAGCATATTCCAAAAACTCGACAAAAAATGTGAAGATTATATTTATCCATAGAAATTTGCGTTGCAGCTAAGTTTCAAACACAAATTAACAGTTTTCAAAAAAAGCGAGAATTTATTTATTAATTCTGCTATGAGTAGTATTTATGATTAGTATTTGTCTGTATTTCCAATTTGTTTTTTCATTATTTCAGATAACAAAACATCAACCAAAGTTCGGCTTCTCTTCGTTCAAGTTCATACCTGGATCGAACGATGAAGCGATCGTCGCTTTGAAGACCACGGAGTTCGAAGGAAAAACTGCCACATACATAACAGCATTCAAAACTGATGGTTCTGTATTACTAAGAGATACGTTCATAGAAAATCTAAAGTATGAGGGACTCGAGTTTATATGATACATTTAATAAATGTTTAGATCAATATTGTGACAAATTTCATATGGAGTTTGACCTAAAATCACAGTTGTATTGTCTGTGGTCGACATCTAGCCATTTATATACATACAAGAAATGAAAAAAGTGTTCATAAGTAATAAACCAAATATATGTCACTAAACCCTTCAAAATAAATCAGTATCAATCAAGTATTGTGATATAAATGAAATATTTGTATAACATATTGTAGCTGTGCAATACATCTGTCACAATAACGAAAAAAATTAAAACCCTTGGTCTGTTGCCCAATACACAGGAAAAATGTTAACTATCGAACTAAAATCCTAACCTATACTTTGGTGTGGTCTCAACGTTTTGGTTGTGCTAGGTAGGTTGTTTAAATGCGATAGCGTCCATTTGTATTTTAAATGGAAATTCAGCAATATTTTTAGTGGCAACACTTAAGAATATTAATCAAAAATGTGATATAATATTTTGTAGAAAAATTTGAAAACTTGAAACGTACTCACATAATATATTGTTGCTAATTTATCTGTATAATAATTATTGTGGTCATTCGTTTCTTTCATTATTTTGTTTTGATTAATAACATTATATGGTCTTATTATGAAAAACATCTAAAATTACCTTTTTCCCAAAGTAATTTAATATAAGCGTATTAATAATTAAACCAATAAAGTTGTACTAATATCTAAAGTATAGTAGAATTACCTACTTATTGGTGAAGATTGGTCTAGAAGAACGGATATCATTCCTTTCCATCAGGAAACTGCGGGATGATTAAAAACGAAATATTGTCCTAAAACAGCATTATAATTATATACTTCTATATCAATTACATATATCTTTATAAAACTATCAAGTTTCAGAGGTCATGAAAATATGTTTAATAATAATAATAATATTTTTTTAATTGTTTATTTAATAAGAACTATCCCGTCAACTGACTTCACATTGGTTCCGATGTCCAATATAATGTGTTACAGTTTTTTGGGAAAGGTGTAACGTGTTCAAGGTCTCCATGTCTACTCAAAACTATATACCTACTTTAGACTTGAGGTCATAGTGTTTCCTCTTGTTGAATTATCTTCACATAAAGAATAATTATTTTGTTTTTATTGCGATAATAATCATATCATGTCGTAGCTAAAGTGAAATGTAGATTAAATTGTACATAATGTATAAATGTATGTGACAAAACAAGATTGTGTTAAAAAGTTTTTGACGTTCTCTCGCGTTACTTCTGTGTTACCATTGTCGTCATGTACTTCATACACGGTCATTATAGTAGATGCGTTATACAATACATTAGAAATATACTTTATTATACGCCACATATAAATATGTCGTTGCCTCGTTGGTCGAGTGGTTGCAGGAGCGACTGCCGATCAGGAGGCCCTGCGTTCGATTCCCGGGTCGGGTACTCTTGGATTTTTCGATCTTGAAATTTCTAGTAGTGTTCAAGAGCCTGGGTTTCTGCTCGATGAATGGCAATAGACTCACCACCTCTATACTATAGTGAGTCGTAAACGTAAGCCGTGAAACGTGGTAATGCACGCTCCTCTGCCTACCTCTTTGGGGATTATGGGCGTGACGTTAGGTTTACGTTTTACAAAAAACAACATTTTTTTTTTAAATATTTGCCTGTCATCTAAAGCTCGTGTTGTGACGACATAACAACTATGTAAATCAATAAACGGCAATTACATTCCACGTACTCGTACATTATAAATTAAAAAACTTGGAAAGCATTTTTGCTTTTTATGGCGTACAAACTATTTAAGTCGAAAACTGCGCATAATATGTTTTCTATCAAAATATGTTTTTAATTTAATTTACAGATTCACAGTACACAAACATAATTATCCCTAACGTATTAAAATATTACTTTTAGAAAGATGTAAAATGGGCATTTTAGGTTTAAATTGTTTAGAATTCATCTGACTGCCTCGTTGGCCGAGTGGTTGCATGCGCGACGGCCGTTCGGGAGATTCTGGATTCAAATCCCGTGTCAGGTGCTATTGGATTTTTCTAATTTAGAATTTCTAGTAATGATTCAGAGTCTGGATCTGTGCCCGGTGTATGGAAATAGGCTATTCCACGGGACATAAATGTAACTGGTGAAACGTGGGAGTGTACTACTACACTCCTCTGCCTACCCCGTCAGGGCTTACAGCCGTGGTGTTGCGTTTTTTTAAGAGATCATTACGTTTAAGTATGCCTTTACGTATAATAATACCTTTGCCACAGATACATCTTACAAGAATTATATAAATAATTTAACTTTTGATGCGAAAAACAATTAATTTTATTGTTCGTTCTTTAATAAGAATTTGGTTATAATTATTTCTTACTTTGTTTTCCGACCCTATTATCATTCCACTGTTGAAATATGGGCCGCCTCTCAGAATGAAAAGGTTAAAGCCATAGTCTGCCATGCTGGCCAATTGCGGGCTAGCAGACTTTACACGCCTTAGAGAGAATTTAGTGTAGTATGAAACATTAATAATATCGCTGGTTTTTGTCATAACCTAAAACAGTGATTATTGTTCATGTTTTCGCAGTGATTATTGTTCATAACAAACTTTTTCCCATTATATAAAATAAGCTGTGTCATTCTTCTTGTAAATATGTATGTACAATTAAACGGATTTATTTACGGGGACCTGTATTATTTTAACAAAATAAAAGAACATTTTAATTGTAATTGTTTATTACATAAACATAAGCATTCAACAATGGTTTATATAATATTTGATATTATCAATAATGTACTAAGACTTCCTACTTCGATAACTCAATATGTTGGTTAGCAATAATGAGATTAGTCATAGCAAAAAAAAAACATGACATCAAACATAGATAACACGTGAACGTATACCTACAGATAAAACAAAGATTCATAGACAATAATTAACAATCAATAAACACATTAAAAAAAATTACATCAGACCTGTCAAAATTATAACTACGCTAACTGTTGTGCTCAAAAGGTTTTTGTAATAAAAAAATATATAACAATCTCTATCACTTCGTTCAAAGCCTTACTCAAGCACCTCAAAGTCATTCCATTGAGATAAGATTTTTTCTGATGATATTCAAATTTCTTCAACATTCCAAGGGGAAAATGTTAAAGATGGTAAAAAATTTTTGGATTTTGGAATCATTTTAATCCAATAGATCGAGTTATCTCTTCGAAAACTGTCCAAGCCATTGCGGCCATCAATGTTCTCCTCAGCATCCTGGGAACAGCACCTTTGAAGTAACCCTTCACACCGTATGTCTGAAACAATATAAAATAATTTAGGCAACTTCTCTTTCAATCTATTTTGAGATTCTTTACTAATCTTTTTTTCGGATACTTAAGGGCATCTGCGCTTTCCATCAGGCGGCATCGCTACAAAACGCTAGTCTATCACAAAAAAGCTGGTAAGATCTATAAAATAAGAGACATTTAGCACTTGGTGCGCTCTGACAAGCCCGTTAGGGAGCTGGCGTGATAACTGATATCTAATGAAACGATGTAATTAACACCAACGTTTTCGCAATCGAGCGGCCCGGAGTCATCGCCAAGTCCAAACATGGCAATCCGATAACCCCGTGTTATCAGCACAGTTTAGTCACACGATGTGGGAATATTAAAAACTCGAGTAATATTCACTATGACCCCTTAACCACACGGGTCCAACGTGAGATCGATAACGTTATGGCGCAGAAATTTTTTTTGACTGTACGATTATTCGGCCTGACCGCATATCTTTGTAAACTGTTTACGAAGCGTGCTATGATTGAAATGATCGTGTGGAATTTTCTTGAAAACTATAATTTAAAGTATAAAAACAATAACAATTTTTGATAATTATGAACGCATTAATATACTTATTTATGAATCACACAAGCAAAGTTTTGTACGTAACTATAAAAGGACTTGATTTGTATGTATAACCTTTAAAATATATAAACTTATTTATTATACCCATGCTGTTCTCATGTGTTTTATGTAGGTAATACCAAACAAAAATATTGTAATAGACAATTTAAAAACGTAATAAATGTTGTAATGTTTGCTGTAAGGATATTAAAGGTGTATAAATGTAATATTTGTCGAGGTAGCATATTTCTAGAAAAAAGAGGGGGTGTAAACAAGTAAGAACAAAAACGAATAACTGAAAACATGAAAAGGTAAGACTTTACCGCGTCCAATTACATGTTTTAGCTTGAATGTCCCACCGGGGAAATACCGAGTCATAGCATCGTCTTAAAACCGTACAATTGTAAATATCTATTCGATTATATAAGAACATTCGCAAATTGGACTCAGATGAGCGGTTTACACTTACATAAATAATGACTTATTAGCGATGGAGGGTTAAGGGAGAGGGGCAATAATATTATCTCTTTTATTAAAAAACGCTGATGATTCTTCTGTCCTTTTCTATTATCGTTCAAAAGTGATAAGACAGAACGACATGCAATATAACGTTACTATTTTATTTTCGTACCTATATGTGGATGGGTACTAGGTATTGATATTATCCACTTATATAAACAGCGTATAATTGGCAATTTATTTCTATTAATGTTCTCATAGACGTGACTTGCAAGGTCATACATGAGAATAAAGCTGTTTAAACCTAAACCTAAACAAAATGGGTCTGCACTCTGCAAACTACAGGGTAGGTTATTAATGAATTTATTTACTGTTCTTATCATATTGTTATATGACGGAAGAGATTTTACGTACGAGAATATGGATTATTATTTTATCACTAAATACAATCAACAAATGATTAGGTACTGCGTCTAATGACGCAGTTACGTTTGACGCAGTTGTGAACAAATATTTATGTTATATTATAACGGTACGGGCCCCTTGATAAAACATTGATAAAATATGAAGAAACTGCGAACGCACTATCAGGTCGGAATCGTTGATACCTACAGTGAAATAATGGGCACTTGTCTAGATTAAAAATACAATTTACAACTACTCTCCGCTAGATGGCGCTATGTAAAGGAAACAGTGGCGCTACTAGCGGAAAACGAGACGAACTAAGTTTCTATTTCGTGCATAATGGCAATATCTAAGTTTTGATCTGAGCGATGTAGATGACGAATTTTACTAAATTACCATATTGAGAATTTGGTTCTCCAAGACAGCTAAGTGACACCAAATCAAAGGTTAAATATAACTATCATCACCTCAGATCATCTGTTACTTCTTTTCTGTAACCTTCAAAAATGTTTCAATTACCTGATGCACGTAAATGGCAGCGCTGAATGCGTTGGGAAACTTCTCCGGGTACAACTGCATTTTGGTCTTCAACACATCAGCCGGGTTGGTGGCGAGAGATGCCGCTATCCCGGCAACGATGCCACAACTGAAGTGCATCACACTGGCTGCTGTTGGTGACTGAAGCCATTCTGAAGATTTATATGAGTCATAGTTAAAGCCACAATTACTTTGACATTTGTCGAAACGAGTGAGAAAAAATTAAGATATTGAAAATGCAACGTAATAAAAACATGGCAAATAAAGTGGGCTAGCACATAAGGGTAGCGTAAATATTAACCAATTTCTTCTTCGAATAAAATCACAGAACAAAATCGATAATTATTAAAAAAGAGACATAATTAAACTTTTACTTTTAGTTCCGCATTTATCAACAAACATTTAAAAAGAAATGCGGTCTCCTCACCTTTGGGTAGTGCTTGTTTAGTTTGCGTGTAGAACATTAAATATAGCCCAGAGAACGGAGCATCCCGAGCCAGGGTCGGACCCAAGCCGCAAGACAGCCCCCTGATCCCCTCGGCCTTGTATATAGCCTTCAATGCACCACTCAGACTATTGTATTTGTACACCCCTGATTCGTATCTGTAGACAAAGGAAAGTACGTTGTTAATAATAATAACGCGAATGTTGAACATTTTATAATCAAAAAAGTTCAAAAGTGGCTAACGATTGACAAGCGATGTTCTATTTGCAGTATATTATAACCCACTTCTCCTACTTTTTTTTTGGTCATATAGACATGGTGCAGATATAATAATAAGTTTGACGAAAGTAACAGAGACGAAAGAGAAAAAATAAATTTGATCCCGAGTGAGAATCAAACCCCGGCTTGCCGTCGAAGGTAAGTAACCACTGAGCGTATAGGATAGAAGAAAGGAAATTATAAAAATAGGCTAAGAACAAAATATACAGACGTCCTAACCCATAACAATTTAAAAAATTCAACTTTAAGATATCTGTTCTAACAACAAAGTATGAGTGTAACCCGAGAAAAAATGCAAGATGACCAACATTATAAACAGCCATTAGAATATGTTTGAACGCAATAACCATTCATTTAAATAAACTATAACATGAATATTTAAATTTCGAATGACCTGACATTTGCATAACAAAGACATGTTGGGACGTAGTATTCGATTTACATACAAAATTAACTTCATTACAACAGTAGGTACATGGGTATTAAATATGTATGTAATGTAACTGAACTACAGATATGCAACGTAATATTGAAACGCAATCAACCTTTCGGTAATCGTGACAATAGAAGGGCAAAGAATCAAATAGATTTGTTTAATACCTACGTGTGGATTTAACTGAAAAATTAAATGAACTTTCTAAAAATAATACACATAACAGCATCATGTCTATATTTCCCAGAAGGGGTAGGCAGAGGAGGATAGTATACCCTCAGCAGCCATCGGTTTTGTTATATGGCCCATTACGAAATAAAACGTGAATCTACTGCCCTACACCGGGCACAAATCTGACAACGTGCTACTACTGAGAATTTCAAGTTAAAAAACCCAATAATATGTACTTCGCTTATCCCGGGAACCAAACCTCATGATCAGCAGTCGAACAGAAACCACTCGACTAATGAGGCAGCCAAACTTTATAAAAGTCTAATGAAAAATCATGCTGAATCACTATCAGCATATTTAATGTTTTCGTTTTAAAGATAAGTGCATATATTCCAAGGATATACAAGTATAGATTAAAATCGAAACAAGCGGTAATCCAACGATTAAAATACGATTTCATTGAGGAAAATTTGCAAAAATAACAAGGGTTTTAGACACTTGACTTGGGTATAATTTGCACTATTAGATTGAACAGGCTCAATGGTCTCCCAAACACTTGAGCGAGGCTGTTAAAACGGCAGGTACTGAAATGTGACATACGCGCTCCAAGTGGGAAACTGAAGAGTCAAAACAGTTGTGATAAAATAACATTTTGTTCCGCGTGTGTTAGTGAAGTTGATTTTTAATGAGTGCCATAGATACTGCAATATAATTTCTCCGCCATTTTTATTTGTATTTACATGTGATGCAGACTTGAGCAAATAAGTTACAATTAATTCATTGTGCATTTATTTTTTTATGTACAATAATCTGTACATTTTTTGTCTACCTGACTTTGTATATAAAACAAAAATAATAATATTTTTTGTATTATTATTTTATGTATAAAGCCAAGTAAACAGATAGATGTACAGCGGAAAAGTTCGTTTATTATAAGAAATTCCTGCTTAAAGTCTACACCAAGACTGTAAACGGCTTGTGTGCGAAACCGAGCATTATGTACCATGCTTCTCCAATACTGATTGACACTTGATGCGTTTTAGTAGCCGGTTATGTTGGAGACTAAATAATTATGAGAATTGAGAATGTATTTGTATAAAGATGATATTTATTGAGGGGCTTACCTCGTCTTGATCACCGTCATCGGTATCAGCGCCACACCGCTCATAGACCTCGCGATGACGCCAAGCGCAATCGCCTCTAGCGCCCCCAAGTCCTGGTTCCTGTTCTTGCCCAGCTTGGACTTCAGCCAGTGGAGAGATGAGAAATACAATCCCACGCCGGGCACACACCGCGCTATGGAAGGCACCATACCCCTCCAAAGCCCAGCGACATGCTCCTGACGTATGATGTTCGCGAAAATCGTGATCATCCCGGGTTGGATTCGGCCGCTGTAGAAATACACTGATATGAAATCATAAATTCTCTTTATAGAACTGTGACACGTCATAAATTCTAGTTAGAATACTCATTCTAATTAGAATTTTTTATCATCATCATCATCAGCCTATTCTTGTCCACTGCTGGACATAGGCAACTCCAATGGCACACCACTGAATGTTTTATAATTATAAAAAGAATTAAATACGAAAAAGCGTACCTAATGTTTTTATTATATCTTTTTTAAAAGAAATTTTACATAATACACTACACATCTTGGAGCTTTTTTGTATATTATTAAGAGTTAAGACATAACGTATCCAAGTACTAGAATGTGCTACATAATTACCTATCATTTCGCTACTAGTGTTCATAGGTTATTGTGTCCTCTCTATTGTATCATTCGGTCAACGAGTAACAAATAAAATAATTAACACGACAATGTAAGCTGGTAATGAGTATATAAACTTTTATCACCTCTAAACAAACTTTCATATTATGAGCTCATTGGTGGACGATAAGACCAACCGCTTAGTAACAGTGACAATGAGTGTTTGATGAACTGGATAAATAATAGATAAAAATGTGACGTACGATAAAGTTTGAGTCTGTCTGGATTTAATCATTGTTACTTTATGATTCTATTGAGTGAATTTGAATTGAATAAAAGAAAGGAATCAGTGATGTGAAATTCATTTCATTGACTTGAAGGAGACTGTGAGGCGAGAGACAACTCAGGATAAATATGTTAGCGACCATGACCGCTTTGTCAAAATAGTTCCGGTCAAGAAGAAAGAATAATGTTTTCGATTTTGCTTTGTAAGTATATGTACATACGTATGTACATCAAAATTGGGTTTCAAGTTTACAAACGTTTGGTGGGTATTTTATATTTTGTCCATCTTGAATCTATGAATCTTATTAAAAAAATGCATATTATTTCAGTACGATCCTTGACTTACATTATGGTACATATTTAAGGAGGTTTTCGTTATTCATGCAAACACTTACTTGACTGCCGTCGCAACAACATGTTGGCTGGGATTCTGGAGCCTAGTCTTCACCAAGTCCAGGGGCTGGAAGAGTATCGTGCTGAACGTGCCCGAAAACGAGCCCGCGAGGAACGCCTTCAGCACCGGGTGATACTAAAAACAAAATAATATTATACGTTTAAACACACTCACTTAATGATTGACATCTTCTTACACGAGAAACGTTTGACTTTGTGGTACAGGGGCCAACAATTGTTGTATTATGTCATATTATGTTCATATCTACTGCATTTTTATAATCCATAATGCATTAGAATCCATTTTTCTAAAGTTTGGGAGGAGAAATATGAACGTTGTTTTTTTCCATTATACTCATTTAAAAGCACATTTGAACATAATATTGGACCATTGTGTAAATTGGAAATAAAATGGTTTTCGCCTTAATGTACTGTAAGATAAAACTTACGTTAGCCACGATGTCCATTTTGCTTTGATGCAAATACTTTCCAAAAACAAAACCCTTCGTCAGGTGATATCTTTCGGATAGATGCCAAATTTGTAGTATTCGAAATCGTAGAGCCAATGGCAAAGAGCGCGTTTAAGTTTGAAAAACCGCAAACACAATCCTAAATCGTATCCGAGTAGTCTGAATAGTAGATGGGGTTGATGCGATACATTAAAGTAATGGTCATTTTTTGTAGCAATTCGCTCAAATATTGATGCATGTATGCTGTTCCCAGTTCGAATTGTAAAAGTTTGAACGCCACTGCGATACTGGCCGCTTTCGGCAACTTTATTGTCTTTGTACACGGTACGCGCAAAAAAATTAAAGAGGAGAAAGGAAATCACTGTAATTAACAAACTTGGCCATCGGTACTATGTAAATAACAAATTAAAAGGTAAACAGAATGTAACTTTGAATATTTTTATAACGCACGAGGAGCTATGTGTAGCCGAGACGAGTTCTGACAACGCACTGAACTTAAAAGTGCTCGTGCGCGATAGTCTTAGGTAATTTATATGTTTCGTTATCTGTGGCAGACGACGGCCGCGAGTGATGGGGACTGAGGTCGCGACTCCCACCCCGGGCCGATAACATCTATCTACAGTTGTGCTAACTAGGGGGTAACGAGTAGGTACGGAATACTCAGTGATAACACGAACACATGCTGTAAACAACTGCTAATTAATAATATTAAAGAGAATTCTTTGTTGAAACAGTATCTGTTGTACAAAAAAAATTGATCACACTTTTGTCCAGTGATTTTAAACGAATTTATCATTGTTTGAAGTGTTTGACCGGTCACGAAACATTTTAGACTAATTATAATATTATCTTGAGGGCAGTTTAAGATAACAATGTTTTATGAAAATATAAAATTAATTTTTAATTGGCAGTTACATTGTAATAATAGACATTATGGTGATTCTCATATCTTGTTAAAGGACTAAATAATGCACTTTAATCTGTAATAATTACAGCTATAAATCTTACCCGTTTAGCAACATGAGCTCACACACAGACGCCAATTCACACGCACATGTACACACACATACACACACACCCAAAAATATACAATAATACAAAAAAAGTTATAATAGTAACGTAATGTAACTTCACGCCTGTAATCCCCGAAGAGGTAGGCAGAAGAATGCAGAATGGGCGGTGGAGGTGTTATAAAAATATTTTTTTAGTATTATGGTATTAAAATACTATAACAGATACTTAGACAATTCAATAACAATTTCAATAAAAAACAACAAATATTGAACCATTTAAAAAAATACTTTCGTATTAGGACACAATTGAATGCTTTATTTTTTTAATTTCAAAATTAATATGGGAACATTTAAAATTTTTTTGTGTCACCATCACCTGTCCATTGCTGGACATAAGCCTCTCCAATGATCCACCACTGAGTTCGATCTTCAGCTCTTCGCATCCAATCACTGCCAGCCACTTTGCGTATATCATAATTTTTCAGATAGTATTTGTAAAACATAAACTTACATTTAAATATTCCTTGAATGCTTTTGTAATGTCGTTCAATTCTGTCATTATCCTCACTTGGGTCAGTAAAAATTAATTATGTTTTAAAAAGACCGACTCAACACACCTCTGTGTTACATATCACAACTGATTAAAACACCATCACAGCGTCTTTATAAATATCAAGATTCACAAGAACGAATTGCACTGATAAGAAATAGCTGTTCAAAACAAGTGTTATCATTGATAGAAAAGCAGAATAACAATTATATGTAGTGAATATTCACATTAAATGCGTAATACAGTCATGTGCGTAAAACACTTAATTGATCTATAAAGTTACTAAGAAGTGCTATAAATAAATCTATATGTGTGATAGAAAATATAGAAATGGTCAGTTTCTAACCGACAGCACTTAATTTAGTGTATAATTTCTACATAAAGTTAATTCTCAGTAATTACATCCACTATGCCCAAACCTCAAAATCTTTACTTACAGGACCTATCTCTGTAGTTCTATCTGTTATGTGATTCAATTTTAAAAGGAGGAGGGATGAAGCTTTATTAAAAATGTTAAAGCTAACCTACTTTTTAAAGAAAACTCTGAAGATTATATTAATGCAAAATAATTATTACTTAATTAGAAATATTAAAAAATAACAACAAATGATATAATTAATGGGAGACACAAGTTTGCCCATTGGAGTGTAACTTTGC
The DNA here is from genome assembly GCA_018245595.1 of Microceris scylla. NCBI lineage: Eukaryota > Metazoa > Arthropoda > Insecta > Lepidoptera > Hesperiidae > Microceris > Microceris scylla. The sequence goes on from DWDT01000202.1 coordinate 22,118, forward strand.
AAATTGCTAACTACTGGATTCTCTTCATTTAATAAATTAATGCAGTGATATGAAGCCGAAATGTTCTATGACACACTGTTAATTACATACAGATAAACCTCAATTTTTTTTGTATGCCTACAACCAATATAACAGATATTATATATAATATTATGTAAAAGAATTATATTTTATACAATGAATTATTATTTAAATAATTTTGGTTACTACCAACTTAAGAGCTATAGAAATAACAAACATAACTTGTTATACAAATTTGCAAAATTTCATACTTAAACTATAGAAATATTACATAATGCCACTGTTCTTATAGTAATACACAGGATGTATGTATGTAAAAAGACATGTATATATATGCACAAAAATACCTGGCACTGAATTTCCATATGTCGTTGCCCCTCAGCTCTCTGGTAAAAACTGAAGAACATATATAGCTATTTTTGAACTAAAATAATCTTACTCACCAACTAAGATCATGTACATAATAAACTGATGTCACACTCGCGGCATTTACAGCTCCTTCACGGGAACTTAAAGTCAACAACGATAAGGTCAAAAGGAGACCCTTATCTATGACAAACAACTCCACAGGGGGCCACTTACGTCTTTATCGTTTGAGTTCTGCAGGTCAACGGGCACTGCCGTGTCTATCGCCCAACCATTTGAGTATGCCCCCAACTCCGACGTCGACATTACTTTATTAACAAAATTCCCTAAACATTATTCGATCAAAAAGGCATGTTCAAAAATTCAGCTACGCCGTATTGAATACGTAAACTGTAGGCTTTTGCGTTCGATACTAAAATACAAGGTCAAGGCCTATAGGTACATATAGATTTTTCAAGCAGCAACTAAGGCATTACGACATTATTTGTTGCTACTTTTTTGCATCACGTTCATAATATTTCCGTGACATGTTTTCTTTTCAATGATATTGACGTATTTGACATTGACATTATGAAAACTTCAGGCGTGTTCCGATATGCACTTCGAGCACTGTTCAGTGCTCTTACCTGAGGAGAAATTCGAGCCGTTATGGACCCCCAGTGTCACAATACCCGGAATTTATATGACGTCTTATATCGCCGCCATATTTCTACTGGGAGCACTAGATTTTTCGATATAAGGTGCTCGCAGTGCTTTAATCATGTGATCGACAGCGTTCAAAATTTGACGGCTTGCACTATTGATAATATTGTATTTGAATATTGTTATTCAAAGACACCGACCGCTAAAAACAAATATGGCAAATTAAAAAAAAATGTGATTATTGTAGTGTGAAACCAATAGCACTCGTGGATGTTAGTATACTGGACTACGTTCCGTTCTAAACAGTAACCAGTATAGTTAAATAAAAAGGCATGGCTTCGCACTATACTAAATTAACGTCACCCTTACAATGCTCGCAGAGCATTGTAAGGGTGACGTTAATTTAGTACGAAGGGTTATTTGTCGGAACATGCCTGAACATACGAAAGATCATACGTCCGATTCTTGTCGATTGTCAATTTATAATGACAGAAATTTCGTTCTTTTATTTTCCTTACTAATTTAGTATGAAAGGCCCTGCCGTTTCTTGCCTTTTTTTACATTCGTTGCCTTTTTTACATAGCGTTGCATTTTTCTACATTCAACAATCTCTAAATAAATAAATAAAATGAACCTTGCACTTTTTCGGGTGTGTATCATTATAAAGAGGTAATGGAATGCATGGATGTTGAAGATATATTTTGTCAGCCTGGTGATAATTAGTATCTTCGAAATTAATAAGTTTATATATAGAGATTCACCATAGAGATACTATATATAGAGTAGGGAAGACACACGGTTACCTGTAAACGGTAACGACCGACGGTTATAAAGAAAGAAACGATCGTGATAGCCCTATCTACCTCTCTCTCAATCTCTCTACTGACGCATGCACAGCAAAAAAAGCTTGTTTTTTGGCTCTCTACTCTATACATAATAACCCTATGACTAATGTTAACAATTCTATTTTTGCAGTACTTGCCATTTGATACGACATACAATTTTCTTATTTGCAACTTATACCAGAAGTACTAGTAAAGTATTAATAACAGGTTAATCTATTCGGTGCTACTTGACAAAGACTAAAGTATATGGGCGTCAACGTAACCGTAATAATTGTTCTCAGCTCTTTTACTGCAGTTTTCACATGAAAAAGTAAATAAAATTATGTATATTTAATAGGAGTACAAATATAATATTAACATACGAGGTCATGTGTCTACATGCTCAATAATTTAGGAAGATTCTAATATAAAATATAAAATTATTCACCATATACATTTTCCGTTATTTCCGTGGCGTATTTAATAATTTGTTGCTATTGCAAACTGAAGCCATAAAAAATTATCACCAAGTAAATACAAGAACTATTAGCCTACAAGAATGATTTTCATTTCCTGTATCAGTTATATATTATAAAATGAATAATTTTAATTATTTATACTTCTGTATTAGGTTACTAAGGTCAAAGTAAGATAAAGCTTCATTGGGGGTATGAAACATGTGATTATTTCGTGTTCGTCCATTATCTGCTGCGTAGCAAATATGTACTTTAACAATTTAATTTCTCTAAACTCGTATATTTGACAGTACATATATTATATCATCAGATAACAGTTACTACTTGAAATTATCTTATTTCCTAGGCGTTCGGTAACCCTGTTGGAAAGATTGTTTAATTATAAGTAATCAAAGTTTTTTTTACCTAAGCAAAAACAGCTACAAACGATCTTGAAAGCGTTTTTGGTAATAATTTTATTAGCAACAGAATTCCAAGACTAAAATTGTTAGTAACACTACTATAGTTAGTAGCTATATTTAGTATCCCTAATAGTAGGTACTAGAAATGTTTAGTATATTAGGTAAGTTGTTATGTTTCTATACCTTAGAACAAACATACATAGTAGCTTCTGATATAGAGGTGGACCGACATTCACACTCTGCAGACCGAAACATACGTAATATCTAATATCTTTAAA
>DWDT01000203.1:0-25095 GCA_018245595.1 Microceris scylla
TTTATTTATATGGACGTACATAGATAGTTGTGATCTTATCGCCGACCATTAAATAAAATTTGTACATTAAAGATACAAATGAAACGAGAAAATTTTGTGTTTCATATTATCATTATCTATTATCGGCTTGTCTGATCCAGCTTCTGCCTGCAGCCTTTCACAGATCGTCATCACACCGGGCCGGAGGGCGTCCTGTGCTACGTTTGCCAAGCCGCGGTCTCCACTCCAGAATACATATAAATGTTTTTAAAGTTATGACATCGTCAGATTATCACTTCATGTTAGCTATTGGCCTCCACCAAATGTAATTGTAGTAAGTCTTAAATCTAAAATTCAGTCTACCTACTTTAGAAAATCGATTTTTAAACCACCCGTTAAGATTAGATATATGTATGTATATATAATATGATAGTGAGAATGATGAAAATGAAATACTAATTAAAAAAATTGTTTAGGCACTGATAAAAAGTCAGACGCATACAGAAATGTTAGTTACTGTCCCTATAATATCACCATACTTTGTAAAAACGCGTCGTAAAAAATTAATAACATAAAAAACATAATGTTATCATAAATTACTGCATATACGTAATAATATTTTATGTGTACTTTTTCTACGTACATATGTTCTACCATAAAAGTATATAACACTATCGAACTCAGGCGCAGCTGTCAACACAAACAGACGTTACACATTTTTTATTTATACGGGATAATGTAGTGTCGTGGCGGAAACGGGCAATTTAATTGTTATTATATATCATATGGAACATCTTGAATACATATCGATATATTAGTAATTAAATTGATTTATATATTGCTGTATAATTGCAAGTTATATGTAGGTACATATGTATATTACAAATGTATGTTCAACTCATTGTGTTTTTCTATAGAGTGCCATAATTGTGACGAGTTTGCCTGTATGAATGGCTTTTATTGTGGTGCACGCCAATATCGTAGTATAAAATGTAATAAAGATGCGTAAGTTCCACAATATTAAAGCCTAATAATAGAAAACACCTCATACGTACCGTACGTCGTGCTCTACAAACTCTATCGTGTAGAGAATGAACCGTATGAGATGGAAAGCCTTTGCTTAGTCATATTTATAGGCTGCACTTTTTCATTCCATTTCCAGTTCATCAAGATGAAAGGATTTTTTTCTTTAAGCGTTATTTATTTCAGGATGAAATTCTTTTTTCTTCCATAGTAATAGGCTTCGCATATCATTTGGTGAGAGAGAGATTTTCTGAGGAGAACATAATTGTTTACCTATAATAAAAGGTGGAAATTAAACGTATAGGTCACACAATGAAGTTTAGACTTCTTTAGAAATAAGGCTCTCGGAGCTGCGTCGCGGTGGAGATTAGCCACATAAACTCTGGCTGACTTGGGAGTTAGAAGTATTTGAAAACAGTACACGTGTAAGAAAGTGACGAATACATAAAGAGCACATCAATATTATAAAAATGGGGATATTTTGTACGTGGTACTTTGTACCCATCCCTTTAAAAACCTAGCATCACTATGTGGTGCAATGTGTACCTAGGTAGCTTTCAGGTAGTTCTTGCCTATTTCAATGGGTAAGGAACTATATGTAGTTCAGTATTGCCTAAAGAGTTGAAGTAGAAGCTCGTTTTGACATACCATATATTTATATATTCTCATACTTTAAAACAAACAACTAAATAAACGTTAACGTAACATCACACCTGTAATCCCCGAAGGGGTAGTCAGAGGAATGTAGTACAAACGGCTAAATAGTCTTTAATAAATATTAACGACTAATTATAAGATCATATAAGTTAGATGTTACGAAGTGAGTATGAATATAGAAAAAATATTTCTAGAATTAAGAGGCAAATGAGCTAATCCAGTGGTGAATAATACGAACAAATGTAGCGAGTCTAATTATTTTGAGACTTCCTAATTTTTTGAGAAAGCTATAAGCTCTGTGTGACGAGTCATGACAGTGTAAAGGAAGTCGTACTAAAGTGTAGGTAAGCATTAGACATGTGTAAATTGCGTCAATTTGGTTATTGAGAGTACTTCTAAATATATGTAAAATAACAATGAAATCGCTAAATTGCACTTCCAAACATGTTATATTTAGAAGACAGTTACACCCAATTTCATATTTTTCCCTCGCTATACTATCATACGCAAATAATAAATTTAAAAATTTCCTTCGATCTACATTATAAATGATATTGACTGGACAGAAGAAGTAAAAAAGTACGAGGCATTCCTGTGTTGAATTTTTAACGGTTATGAATGTGTTTTAATAATCCCACTTTGGCACGAGAGCTACCTACCACGTGACAGATAGTCTCGTGCCGGTATCAGACCATTCTCACCTGTTGCCCGTTGACCTTCTCCGGGACCTAATGGAAACCAATTAAGTATCAAAAACATTTATGAATTACAATCATTCCTTTATTTAACATTAGTAAGCGCGGCCGAATGTTTAAGATGTCCTGCGAAGTGTTCAAACTTGTAGTGTAAACAACTTATCTAGTTACATAATCTGCCATATTGTTTTTAGACATTAAAGGATACAGACGGATGATTTTTTTGTATATTTATATACAGTGCTATTATATATATATTACGATCACTTTCTGCTATATATTAAAGCTAGGTGCGCGGTCACCCAAGTGTCACTACAAAATATTATATTCTACCCAATATATCATAGCATGCCTTTCTATATGTATCTAGGTATATTACTTCCGTTACTTTCGTCTGTGACGATCTTATTATTCTTAAATAATTATTCTAAAACAACGTGTTCTTAAGCAGGACTAATGATAATACCGTGTTTTCTGTTTGTCCATTTAAGTTTGGTAAGTCAAGTAAGTTCATTGCTAGAATGATGTTTCTTTTAGAGAATAGTCGCCTAAAACTATTTAATAAAACAAGACACGGTCATCACGTTTTGTATTTAAACAGTAAAATCTTTTTTGCCTTTGTAGTAGAATTTAATATTTAAATTTTCATCTATTGTTAGAATCCGTAAAACCCGAGTGAAATCTAAATCATGAAATTGAAATTATTTTTTGTTCGACGTTCTGATTAAATTTTATTTATTTGATTGAAGAAAAATTGCAAAAAATTAAATGAAAAATTTCTAGTTAAATTCGTCGTCGTCCAGCTTTCTTCTTTTGCGAAACAAGTTTTCGTTTTTTTTGAAATTCGAGAAAAAAACTAGTGTTCATTTTTATTTCGTTTCATATAATTTTCACGGTCTTTGTAACGTAAATTGTTGAGTTTAAACGTAAAGTTATCTTGGACAAGATTAATTTGACTGCTTAAATAAGACCAACGTAGCAATTCTTGCGATAACTCACTTGATACTCACTCGATACTTGAACAATTGAAATATAACTGTATACTACATTATACATATGTACATATATATTAGTAATACTTAGATGAAAAGAAAATATTTCCGTATACTTGATATATTTACATGTATATGTGTAGTATATGTACATATGTATATTGGTCATATTTACCAATTAATCTCCTTTTAATAATTCCACAAGTGCCGCCAACTTTTCGTGCTACAGCCAGGTCAGTGAACAATCACAATGAACATGTAATACTTAAATACACGTACACGTCCTTACACTGATAGTAAACGCAGTAAGGAGGATGCTGATAACCTTAATTGATTACCGCAACTTATGAACAAGTCATTTTATCTGAAGCACCAGATCTAGCGTTAAGGAATACAGAAGTGTTAAGAGTGACCAGAGTTACAAAGACAATTCACGGTGTTTTAACTCTGCATTTCTCCATTTCTCTCTTCTTCTTCTTCATTCTCTCTTCAAAAAATATGTCTGAATATCCATATTATGCTCACATAGAATTTTTTATCCTTAGAGAAAGAAATTTGAATTTGCGTCTTTCAGACAAATATATTTCCTAGGTAGAAATTAAACTCACAATCCAGAGCTACACAGTCAGGGTTGTTTTCCACTGACTCGGCAAACCAGTGAAGTCATATCAGACTAGCATGATACTTTCTCTCTCTGGAACCTTGTATCATCCCACTGTTGGACACGGGTCTTCTCACAAAATGACACCATTAAGGCTATAGTTTACCAAGCTCGCGAAGTGTCTGTTACTGGACTTCACACGCTCAAGGAGACAATCTTTTTTTCGTAAACTCTACGGTGTGCACCTCTACCTCACGATGTTTTGCTTCTTCATCGTCATCATCATCATCCTATGTCAGTCCACTGCTGGACTTAGGCCACCCCCAATGATCGCCATTGCGTCCTGTAAATGGTTTTCATCATACTACCCATTAAATAATTGACTACTCCTATAATGAACCACCACTTAGTAGGACGTCAGTATACAGCTCACGCAGTCAGTAACAAGGAAACAATAAAACTACTTATAACTGTAGACACATAACTCCCAAGTAATGAACGATACAGAAGAAAATACCTTTCATACATAGATATGGGAATTTTCTATTCCATAAAGAAGTTCTCTAATGCATTATCCGAAACTATAAGTTATAGCGAAGAAGCATAGCTGTAGCGTCAGCAAAATATCACGGTTTGTAAGAGACAGCAAAAAAGTATCGTTTTCATAGTGCATATTTGAAAAAATATAGTTCAGTGGCTTTATCAACATGATATTTAATTATGTTTACTTGTAAATCAATGGAAATATTATTGGACCCGGTAATTTTCTATGATCATTACGAGAGCGGTAAATTTTTTTCAGGATGACTAGAAGTATTTTGAATGTTTTTTATTGGTTTGTACAATATAGTCCTTTATTGTTTATTCACCAATTTCTTCGTGCGTATGTGTGTCCATATGTAATATTGTACGGTCTTAGTATATCGAATGGATACACATACAATTAAATATAGTAACAAATATTTAAAGAATAGATTACAATAATCTTTACCTAAGAGCCTATCACATACGCTCATTTTGATAGTTCTACGAGTAGAAGTGAAGAATATGATATATGCGACCAAGAAACAGTTTTGATCCATTGAATTTGAGGGAAACAAAGAGTGATTACTTTTGAAATGCGCGTTAAAGTCGTCACTAAATAGTTGAATGACTACGAAGAGTGACGAAAAAAGTAATAACGTTTTGCTAGAACATTGAATTACATTTATTTTTAATTTCCTTTACTACTGTTAGTTACCTTTTTCCCCTTATGCAGTTGCAACCAATTTTTTGCCTCTAATGTATACATTTGTGATACCTATTAATATTTGCCTTTATTATCAAATATGGTACTAGGAAACTGTTCACTGAAATTACTTTTGATGAAATTGGTAAGATTTCGCGTCTATGTATGAAATGTTGTGAAATAAATTCATAGAATATTTTATACATTTTCTGACCGTACCAAGCTTGGGGTACACCGCTGGCCGAAATAACGAACGCGTTATTGTTATAAATTTGAAATTGAGACAGTTATATAATTGTTTTTGTATAGCTTAGAGGTGCGTTTAAAGTTTTTCTATTTACAAATAAACGTTCAGTAAAGTTTCATTCACTGTGATGATTTATTGATTGCCTTGTCGATTACAAGCGAATCTCGATTGGAGTGCTATCGAATTTTTCTAGCTTTGATTTTCTCGTAGGAATGTTTATTAGCTGTTCGGAGTTTGAATCTATGACGATGATGCATACACGTAACTGGTGAAACGTGAGACTATACTTAATCAGCCTACCTCTTCGAGGACTAAAATCATGTTACGTTCCATCTCGACTAAAGTTATTAAATTATATTTATCGCCTTCGAACGAACTATACCATTCTACTAGCTTCACCTAATAGTAAAACATAATGGTAATAAATATAAATTGTTTTTATAGACAGATCATACTTTATTTTGCAGCTGGTGTACTCGCTCGCGTGCTATAAGGGCGTAAGTACGATATGAGCTGTTCTGCGTTCGTACAGCAATCGTTTCGTATGTGTGAGTTTAGCAGTGATGTACGGGGTGGAATATTTTTCGCGCTAGATATGCTATTGTTACAGTTTTATTTATTTAGTTTATTATTTGGGATAGGCTTTTATTTTTATAATTCAAGTATTGTTTATATAAAAAGTAATAAATGTTAGTATTCGGTACCTATATTTTAATTAAAATATTTATAACAATTTAAAGACCCTCTCCACCCCTGTTAGTGGAGTAAAGAAGTATTCTTTAGACGCCTTAACAAATATAGGAAGAACTCTTACGCGGCTAGATATCCTCGTGTTTTCTATTACAGCCTAATATTTATATGTAAAATATAAATTATTTTCATTCTATTGATGACTACATTAACACCTCTAAGTTTATCGCACATAGAACATATTCTCACCGACACTCCAACTTTAATGTTGAGAATAGCGGTGGGCTTTAAGTCCACCCTTTAAAATGTTGTAATAAATTAACAATAAAGGCAAATACATATGAATTTAACTAGAAAAATATATAAAACAATTAAAACGTTATACCTGTACATGAATACCTTTGACTCTTCCAGTCCAGTGCTCATTTCTAACATCTGTAACAATACTTCATACGATACGGGAAGGTGCATACACACACGGTAACGTCTACTGGCTCTAGGAATAGCTCGTACGAAAATACATGGAGATTGTCATGGCACTAAATATTTTCCAAACACATTTATGTATATATCTTAACGTAACATAACACCGCGTATGTTTTTTTAAGATATAGGCAGAGCAACGTAATAATCCGTGTTTGCTGAAGCAAACATTTCCTGGAGTAAATCTATGCGTCTCATGTAATAGGAATGAGTTTGAATATTTCGCTGGACCCAGGACCCAAGCCCAGGGCCTTTTTATCATTTGAAATATAACATCCCTGGTTATTAAATTGTCAAGTTCGACAACATTTACCAAACAATAACTATTGATATTTGCAAACGCGACGATAACGCTCAAAGCACTTCGCCAGCATTACAAACTATGGGCTTGATGCTTCTAATAATATAAAAATAAACAATAAAAGGCGATGACGAATAAACAGTGAATCACCATATACATATATTAACAGAAAATAAGCACATAACAAATATTGACATATGTATATGTTTAGCATGTGTAAGATACTTTAATTGAAATATGGTAAAAATTGTATATAATATGTATGTATATTGCAACTAATGTCGGTTACAATCTTTGAGAATTGAGTCTGAACACTAAGCATCTTCCTACCACACCCAGACCATTAGAATACTGGTTGTAATTGTTACAAAATTGTATGTTAATCATTGGAATCTTCCTACAGCTGTAGAAAAACTAACGCAGACCATATACCTACATATTTACTCATTATACTAACATTCAAGCTAACAGTTTTATTGAAGACAGCACAAAGATTTAAATAGCCGTACTTGTTATATGCGAACAATTATCTTTACGGCACACAGCAAATAAATCTTATTTAAATCTTATTTCCTTTTAAACTGTCTCCCTTCCGAAGACATAAGCATCATCTCATTCATATGTAATTTTTTACTTTATCACACCTGACATTCATTTGACATGATGCTATTGTGTCTTTCTTTTATGGTACGGCAGCATGACTAGTTAATGTCAAGTTGACGTTTACCTTGAATATGATTAAGTCCTGTTCAAAACAATCCTGTATTTAGTCCTATGATACGTCATGGCTCATGTATCAGTGGACTTTGGCTGCTATCTATTTAATCTCGTATCATCGATCTATAATTAAGTAACAGTTTCCACGCGACCTCGCTGCAGTCGATGAAGAAGTACCTCATGTAGGTACGAAACTAGTCGGGTTAGCTCTAAAAACATACAAGCTTTGAAACATATTAAGAATAACATTGAAAATCGCACACATTTTATATAATTATCTCATTGACACAAGTAAAAGAAATTGAAGTCATGAAAATATAAAGGAATTCATATTAAACACGCAAAGTGCAAAGCGAATATAAGCGTTTAAAAAAAAAACTTTTTGCACAAAAGCGACTCCATTCACGTGTGTAGCATCGACCGCACACGAACACAGGAACACATAGAGGCGCACCTGTGTGGGCACTCGTCTTGAGAATAATATATTTTTGTAGCGCTTATATATTTTTTACCCGCCGTATTTTATATTTTCCCTGTGTACATGTAGAATCTGTACATGCGAAGTTTAGAGCTATTTTTTCCTTTTCCCAGCCTCTCCACTGCAGTTTTATGTGCCTCTTTCTTTTATTCCTATCTAGAGTACTGGAAAATTGGGCGTTATTCTATGGCGCTTTTAAAAACATATTTTTTATAAAAAAATGAATGGCTGCCAGCTTTAAGTTTTAAATATTCCGTTCTTGGAAACGTTTGCCACTATAGAAAAGAAATGGCAAAGAGGTCACATAGGTACCTACATGTATATTTTAAGTAGCCACTACAGCCCATACTATACTACATAAGTTATGACTTAAGACAAATGAAAGGTATGAAATCAATGGGTTACAGCCATTTTACATGGTTAACTGTAAAAGCTGCGAATATGCAAATCATTCATCTGAATAAAGCACATACTTTTTGCTGGGACTCAAAAAGCCTTAAACGTACCTTCGACGTACATTTCCAGTTTGTTTTCTTTTAATAGAGGCAAAAAGTACGACGGAATACATTGTCATAGTTAACAATAATTCAGTAGGCTTAATGTAATAAATACAAACATTTAATGAAATCACATTACTGTATATGTACATTGTACTGTATATATTGTAATGTGCATATTGTTCTGTACATATTGTACTGTAGGTACGTATTGCACTCTATATATTATACAATGGTTTTCTTTTTTTAAGACAATGTCAAAGAAGCAAACAGCAGTTATAAATATAGGTATAGCCGGATTTGTAGGAAATCTGCCGTTGCGGCTTTTTCGACTCGCACTTGGGGAATTGTTTTGGTATCAAATAAAAAGAAATCAGTTGAATTTTCCACTTTTTAAAGTTAAGTTAACGTATTAAAGTTTTTCAAAAAAAAACCTCCGTTTTAGATTTATATTTTTTAAAATAGTAAAATTCAAAATAAAAGAACGGTGATTTTTCACCAATTCTCGGTCTCCAATTCCAAGGTGCAAGGGCGAATTTCCTACATAAATCCGGCTACATCCTTTACAACCAGTCTAAGTACGATTCTATGGAAAGGTATTAAATTACCTTAATTTTTTCAGACAATAATTATTGTTAATAGGATCATTAATTTGTGAATATTGGTGATGTGACTGGAAGAATAGGACTAACACCTATGTACATATACATCTTCACGCCAGGTCCCTTACGGGGATGCAGAGCGGACTGTGCCAGTATATCTATCCTTGTAGAGCTGCCCCGCTCTGCCACACTCTAAAATAGGACTAATACCTATTGTATGGTAATGCCTCTCGTGTCATTTTCTACATATTATCTTTAATTCTTTACCAAAAGCTTGTCGTCATTTTCAGATTATGCGTAATTAGATAATCATACTACAATAATATTATTACGGTTTTTCATTCATTTAAATAAAATGTCATTGATATAAGAATACGTTTTTTTTTAGTTTTCTTTGTGCAAATTAAAATTTTTTGGCACCAATACGTGTCAAAACGGTTTATTTAGGTAAGAACTATATACCTACATATGTATCTCTCAAACATTTTTAAATTATCAAATTCTCACCATCGACCCTTTTAACATTTCACTCTTGAACGTATCTCGATTCGAAAACTAAGTAGTAATAGTTAAAAAATTACTAAGGGTTCATAAAAAAGCAACTACTTAAGATTACGCAGTTGGCATCCGTTGGTACATAGCTCACATTCTGGCAAAAGTTCGTGAAGCTATGCAAAACAGCTCAAAACATCGCATAACAGTTGAAAACTGCTAACTAAGAACGCCCAAGAGATATATAGACTTTACAGTGCCCTTTTTTGCTGCTATTACAACGAAAGTGCGGATTTATTTTTGATGCAAAAAATGTTCTAAAGTGTATCTTGACGTTTAAACTTGATATCTTGTTAATTTATAAGTTAGTACAATCTTATATAGTACCTATTATGTTACATCTAAGTTTGACGTTGGTCCAGCGGTTGCATGCGCGACTGCTGATCAAGAGGTCCTGGATTCCATTGTCGGATCGGGTACTATTGAATTTTTGAAGCATAGATTTTCTAGTAGAATTTTCCACTAGTGTATGACAATGAAGCCGTAGACAATGCCACCGTTGAATAGAAGGTTAGCATAAGGTCACTATAGTTATTCCATGGTTCATATTCCATGGCATACGTGTTGGGAATCACAAGGCACTGGTACACACGGGCTACGCTGCTCCCGTCGGCGGCCAAGACATTTAGCCGTAGACTGCACTGACCGCGACCAGCCTGGCGGCGGAACGTTGTCTGTTCTAGGTACAATAGGACGCACCCCGGGTAACTAAAGGTAACTTGGCCTTCTCAGGTGAAGCGCTGAATTCATTACACCGGCAACATGTAATTGTCGTAGTGGAAAACTCACGCCTTTCCCACGGTAGAGTTCAAATCGTGTCCAGCTGGAAGTTGATGGCTGAAATAAAATTTTTGATTGGTATAAGTCTATGGGGCGCTTATATAAATCATGTTTGTAGTCTACTACCCACTCAAAATACGACTAGAACCAGAAAAGACTTACTGGCGAAGTTAGAAACCCTTCTTTTCTAATATTCTCATCATATTTTATTTAACATTATAATATTTTTAAGCGATAAAACTATTGAAAACCAGTCTTACTTATATTTTCATACAATCTAATCAAGATTATTATGGTTACATCTATGCATACACGATTTGTAACATCTGGTAATATCTGATCGGATACACGACCCAAAAATGCACTCGGCCAGCGTGATAAACCATGGCCTTGCTGTGGCAATCTAAGACGCAGCTTGTGCTCAACAATAGAACGATAAAAGTCTTCGATGATAGTAATGACGATAAAATTTTAGTATCACTTATTATATCGTGACAAATGGCATTAGGGTGTTTGCCCACTAAACATATCAAGCAATACTTTACATGTGTAGCGCAGTATATCTGGCTAAAAAAATCAAGAAACATACTGGATAGGTTCGATTCTAGTGTGTGTTTAAACTATCTGATGCACGCCACTTGGTCTACGGTGTTTATGATACTAGCAATATATTGGACGTACAGAGAAGAAACGGTAAAATACATTGAAGGCAAAATTATATTTTGCTGACTTTAAATACTCGCAAGCAATGTAATTTTTTAAAATTTTAATGTCCTTTCATCAAACAAGATATCCTAATCAATGTAATAAAAAAAACATAACATCAGGTATGTAATCCCTAAGGGGTAGGCAGAGAAGTGTAGTACACTTCAACGTTATACCAGATATAAATATAAGGTTGGGAGTCGTTGTAAATGAAAGATTTCGCGCAGTATGGTCTTTATTATAATAACTCACATTAATATATACCTATCACACCTCACGTTTACGTCCTACAATGGAATAGGTAGTAAACATTACGAGTAATTTGACATGACAGTTATGTCGTACATCGGACACAGATCCAGGCTGCAAGTTACCGCTAGTAATTTCCACTAGAACATCTAAGTAAGAAAAATCCAATAATACCCGACCCGGGATTTGAACCCAAGACCTGTCGATCAGCATTCGCACTTGCAACCACTCGAACAACGAGTCAGTCGAAATACAGATAGATATTTATAATGAAACAAACTTACAGCCCCTCTTGACTTCTACTCGTTTGGCACGGGAAGCTATAATACGGCCATTTAATACAATTTTTTTATATTGCCAATTAATAGTTTCTCACGTGCAAGCGGCCTTATTATGAACTTAAGACGCAATTCAATAGAAAAACTATAGAAGATCTAATTCCTCATTATCTGCAGTCATAAGAATCTTTTCATGTATCATTATTTCTTTATCTATTTTATTTACCTGAGTCTGATCTCCAACCCGCATGCCCAGCGTGGAGATTATGGGTATAAACCTCTGTTTAGGGGAGGCCTATGTCCAGCAGTGGACTAAGATAGGCTGATGATGAGTCTGTTTAATAGATATTGTTTGTGACACCTACAGAATAAGATATTCATATAATACCTAGATACTATTCTGCTGGAATAAGAACTGTAACAACATATGACGTTATATAAATATAATTGTATTAATAGAACATACTAACATTTCTTGTTAATATGCTATGTTATGTTAATAGATTACAATAATTTCAATGTGACATTGTTAAAATCGTTATCACGTTGGATCGAAAAGATTTTAAATTAAAGTACACCATCAAATTATTACAAAGATCTTGAATTACTTTTTCTGTTGACCGTACGTTCTCGAAGTTAATTTTATGCAGCCATATTTTATAACGCTTAATAAAGATAATTTTTATATTTCATTCAAATCATCTAAACCCCACCTAACCCGCCTCGCAGAGTATAATGTCTTCTCGCTCTTAAAGAAGATATGAACCAAACTAAAATGTAAGCCTATTGCCATACACCAGGCACAGATCCCGACTCCGAGTCACTATTAGAAATTCTAAATTTTAAAATATCCAATAGTACCCGACCCGGGATTTGAACCCAGGATCTCCCGATCGGTAGTCGTACACATGTTATTATTAAGTACATTTAACAGTTAAACAATACCTTCAAGTTACTATACATACTAGACTCGCTGTTCACAGTCATTTAGTTTAAAAATGGTCGTAATAAAATTTTCTTTCAATTAGCAAAATTAAAGAAAAAAAATTCGAAAAGCATGTAAGGAAGGAACAGTGGGTACCTAATACCTTTTTCCCGAAAACAAAGAAAGCTTTTATATTTCATGCAACAGAACTGCACTGTTCGTTGTACAACAAATTATTTGGGAGCCACGTCGAACAAAAGTCACCTGCTGTACGAAAAATTCACCGAACACACGTAAGCACTTTTCTCCGTCCAATAAAAAAACCTTTAAAAATAAAGAAAAACCATAAAAGCAGCCGTCTTGCGATGCGTTATCATTTTTATATGTTCCCCCCTCAACCCTTTTAAGAAACCCCCTCGCCCGCTAGATGCAGGCTCACACACACATGGGAGCCATCTATAAATGGGTTAAAGAAAAATGTGTCTACCTGAAGAAGTACGATGCATACATTTTTTTATTCCTCTTACATTTTCTTTTCCATCCGCGATTCTCATATCGGCGATATAAAACTGAAAAATACATTTACCGCTCGCGATCAAAACTAACCCTTAACACTTGACGTCAGAGCGAAAAATCGCGTGAGCTGTCCTGAAAAAACAGTACACCCATACACGAAAAATACATTCGTGTACACACGGAAACCCGACGTTTAGAAAAAAAAATAAAGCGCACACATATAAGTCGTGTGCAGTTCGAAAGGGATGCACTCAGAGTCATAAAATACACACACCAACTTGGACCCGCGCACACATTGACTGCAAGCGTCAAGTCGCAACACACAGACACGTGTGCCGTTACTCAATGCTACACACACACGTGCCCGTCCGAAGAAAACCTTCCATGTGTTGCGAAAATGCTTTTCCTTGCAGCAACCTCTCGGGAAGAGTTTCATAGCGAATACCTCGCGGTAAAGACATCTACTCGTTCTCTAAAATTTTCATCTTGAACAAAACTTAAATATATTAAAACTGTTTTCGAAATCATTACGAATACAATAAATCGAGCGGTCATACGTGCCGGACGAAATTCGAAATCATTCTTCACCCGTTTCGCGGCGTAAAAAGTCAGCCCCAAAGAAAAAAACGTGACAAATAATAAATAAAAAGTTTGAGTAGGAGTGACGGTGATTTCGCGCCAAAATGAGGCCTAGTGATTGACCGTGAAACGAATTATTCGATAATTGAAAGTTTTGATTGCGATTAGTCGGTTTAATCGTAATGGTTGAGGCGACACGTGCTTGCGTTTGTGATGTAAATGTGTACGTTAATGAGTGTGGCAGTGTGTGCGGCGTCCGTGTCTTCGCAGATAATGAAAAGAGTTGTTTGAAAAAAATTCGCGCTACTCCATTTGATTTTCACGCGGTGTGCGGACACCGGAAAAACGACACCTGAAGCAAGCATAAATCATGTCGCTTTGAATTCCTTTTTTTAAATTACCATATTTATTTTTATTGCACTTTTTTGTTTTCGATATGCATACACATATAACTTTAAGTGAGATCTTAATTTAACTTTCAAATATTCTCTTGCACTTTAAAACAATTTATGAATGCTACCATTAAAAATAATAAATACATAATTAAACGAAATATAACGAAAAATATTTTCGGCGAAATGCATAATAAATTTGTAAATATAAATAGAAAATAAAAGTTCAGAAACAAAAAAGGTATGTAATAGTTTTAAATGATGATAAATAAAATAAAAATACCTACAAAAGCCATTAATTATAAATAATGCATAAATCTCATTAAACCTTTTATTGATTAAATCAAGTGTCATTTAAATGATAAGCGTTATGAATTTTAAATTCCAGAATGATTATAATTATGGCTCTTTAAAGTTTCAATCTTTGTACGTTAACATTCATTAAAAACGAATGACATGAACAAAGAGTATTCTCTTGACTTTTAAAATTATTCTTGCTGTTAACAGTAAAAAATATAATCCTATTATCCTCAGACAAGTCGGATAAAAAAATTGCTAATTGTGTTATCGCAAGCAAATATATTCATATTTTAATTAGGTTCCACTTACAGTTCAATCTATTCAGCTGTTAAAGCCAAATACAAATAGTTGTAATCTTAAAAAACATGTTACCTGCTTTGAGTGCAACATTCCATAATTACCTACGTGATTTCAGTGTTTGATTTTTAAAATGTATGAAAATGAGATGATTGAATTTTGCTCAATTATATCCCTTTACGCTATTAGGGTCTCCTCCCATCAGGATACATTTTTTCTTTATTATTAAATAAAAACAAACAATTTAATATTATAATATCATCATGACAGGTCCCTTATGGAGTAGGCAGAAGGTGCCTAGTACCTAGAATACGTCTTGTCAGACTTGACGCACTTCTACTTTCACCATTCTTACATACCAGCTCGTCGCTTCCAGGAACTTCTCCTTCATCAGCTTGTATTTGACCCAGTTGGCTAAGTTCATTTTTCTAAAACAAATTACAATACACAAGAAAGTTTTGTTGCTATTGATCGGTTTCTTTAACAAAATAATGTTTAGGGAACGATGTCAATATCAAGTAGGTATACCTGTTCGATTCGCATGTAATATTCCAAAAGCTATATTGGAAATATAATATATGTAAGAAATTACGAGTATTTCTTAAAAGATTAATAAACAGCACATTAAAACGGAGCGTGGGGATTGTTGGACATCAAAAATAAACAATAAGCAATTAGTCGTTATAAGGTACATAAAATTTATGTTGATTAAATTGAAAATGCAATAATTTTATAAATATTAATGTTTACACATCAAGCAAGAGAAATGACTGTAGTCAATTTTCTAAACGAAAAAGCTATTAATCACATGAAAAAATAAGCATTTTTATTAAAATTGTATTTACTATGGTCGCACAGTTAATTACACAACAGTTGCTATTTTTTTGTTTTAATATTAAAATGTGCATCCTATTAATTCATGCTCCTGTTTATGGTATAATTAGTCAAACTTAAAAATTGCTTGTACATTTTTTATTTTATGCAAACGAACAGGCAGCAGTCTGAAACGGCTGTTGCCACACACAGACATTTGCAACAAACTCCGAATAACACTCCAGGACTATGATTAGCTTTAGTTCGCTCAGTAGCAGTTGTTATTAAAACTTACAATACATTGGTAACTATAAGGTTAGGTCTAGTACATATATATTGCGAACCAGCCAAGGCGATGTTGTTTTTAAAAAAAATGTAAAAAAAAACAAAGTAGAAATGTACCTGTAACATAAATTAAATAGAAAATCATAATTATTACAAATTAAATAAAAATGTGCACACATTGCAAATATCACTTGATATTTCGTTCATTAGTACAAATATTTAAAACGCAACCATTAGATCATCATAATAAGTAACAGCAAAGATAAAAGTACTTACATAAAACGTACATGAAGGAACGAATGATTGAATATAAATATAAAATCCATTAAGCGGATACACTCGGGCTTTGATTAAAATCTCATTAATATTTTAAACATGCACTAACTGTATAATTGTTACATGAAACGTTTTTCTTGTATTCCATTATCTATTTTAAACTCATATCGGGTGCACCCGATAAGTGTATAAATATTCTTATACATACACTTTCATCCTGAATACATTTTATACACAACATGCTATTCTTTAGTCACAGAGATATGTATATTGATAACTGTTCATAAAAACGAAACGCAATTCGAACAATTTTACAGGAGAAATGGATATGATTATAATTTTATTTATCTTTATTATTCATAGCCAAGGTATTATTATAATTAGTAATAAATTATTAACTATTATTATCTGAAATCTTAAATGGAATACTTGTTTTGTAACAATTACGATGTTACGTGCCACATCGAGTGCCACGTTATTCGAATCTTAAAAACAAAGGTATCAATATACTTCCTTTAAATAAAAACATTAGACGTTTGAACGTTTACAATTATCCAGTTTTTGCGACGCTTTGCAATGGCACGCGACATTTATTAATTATAATTAATTAACATTTAATGCAATTATATAATTATTTATCCAATACTCATGAAATACTGGATGGCGTTCATCATCATTTATTATTGTGTTGGAATTAGTTTACGTGGAATTAATTCTATAGCCCATGTACTGAATAATAATCTCGCTTGTTCGTAAATCAAGTTTTGCTTCAGATTAACAAACGTTCACGGCCCTACTGTCTGGTATACTGCGAATGATCTGTCCAGTTACGCATATAAATATATCTTCTTAAATGAAACATTGTTTACTTTGTACAACGCTAATTACACGCTCTAATAACAAGCATTGAAATCAATTGATAATGCTCTTACCTGCTTTTTGACGAGTACCACAATAGCCCCAGTTTTAAGCCATACGTTATATGTAGTTAACCGCTGATTACAAATTAAAATCTTAATAATTTTGCATGGTCTAAATATTCTTCTTCGTCCTTCTATTTCTTCTATTAAGAGACGTCTGACTTATAAGAGCATATAGTAGTTTTCGTCTTTCTTTTAGTCTGAAACTAAAGTATCAATATCTCCAAACCTGATTGTCTTCGATTCTTACATACATATAAATACCTGCTTCGGATGACCTACATTCCAGAATCTATCTCCCGGCCAATCGATTTTACGGTTATTTTGAGGCTACCAATGTCACTGTAAATAAAGAATTGCATATCGACTTAAAGATTTATTTTCACCTGGCCACTGCGGTCCAGATACATGCGCAAAACGGCATCAATGGCTATGATGACTACATTAATGACTAAATAATACTCACAGTAGGTACCTGAAATAGTCACTTAGAACAATGATAATATTCCCCTCCAAAAATCTCTTAGGAATATTAACAGCGACTTAAAACTGTTAGTAGTTGCAGTTGGGTCAATACTTACATTGTTCAGTCCTGCTACTAATTCTATTTCTTATAAATGAGTTGATCCCAAACTTTTCATGACATCTCTGTACAAAATCAAAGGCATCTATCTATTACAATAATCATTGCCGCGAAACTGATGTTCACTTTTGTAATTAAACAAACCCTTATTAAGTAATCCACCTCACAGCGTAACTTATTAAAACTGTACATTTTTTCAAGCCTTTAACTTGCAGATTATCTCACGACTTCCAAATCGAATCGGCTCGTTTCAATTCAAATCAGAATTATCTTCTTATTAAGAGTATTTTAGTTGTGAATGAGGTTTGTACAGCCATACCGATTCAGTTTATTCACTTACTATAACTCATATGCTTGTTTAATTCCTGCTTAAGCATTTTACTCATGATGATGAACATGTGTTGTTAACGAAATTTTAATAATCTATGTCCAGGCCACGGAGACATTGCACACCATTAACCGCCATCGCTATCCTCACGTGAATTGTTACGGCACTTTACAAATTTCCACTAAACACAATGGTCATAAATTCTTCCCAGCAATCAATTTTCATAACTATATCTCGATGAATGAACATTCATTTGTTTCCTAAAATACAATGGTCAGAAGTAATTCCGTTGTAGATGCCCTAGATCTGACAATACCTTCCGGTGAACTTTGATTTCATCGTTTTATTTAAGAACGTGTCGCCTCTGTTCTATTTTCTTGAGTAATTTATATTTATACGTTGTTTAAAAATATTATTGCACCTTAATAATATTTTTTCCTCTAATTTAACTAGTGATAATTATAAATAAACTAACAAGAAATATATAAAATGAAGCAATAAATTTCATCTATTAAATAAAAATAGAATTCTCAAAGAGAGATACCAATGAGATGAAATATTAAAGACGTGTTTAAAATAAATGCCATAAGGCCAATTAATAGGAAGGTAATAATTAAAAATGTAAATCACAAAATCTCCTTGTAAGAACTTCACGCGAAACGGGTGAAATTTAAAATGAGACATTGTAATTATAATAGCAGCGTGAGTTAAGCTGACCCTCCCTAACTTTGTTATAGATACGGTCCAGCCACCTCCTAACCCAACGATAGTTCCTAATAATACCTACTTTAATTACGAAGAAATATTTATTTTAACTTTTGAATATATTAGCGTAGAAAATATATATTTATATATTAGTGACAAAGTGCCAATAACATGTCTGTGACATTGTCGAATTCGAATATCTTTATGAAGAAACAAATGAATTTCCCGATGAAACGTGAATTTGAAGAATTTACTGGCGAAGATAGTGAGAACAAAGAACAGAATGATAATATATCGAGTGACGGCAACTCGGAGACTAGTGATGTAGAAAATAATCCTAATGATGAAGGAAATAACACAGCATTAGATTACACAGAAAACGCCCTATCCCTGCACCCAGTAGCCGATTTCATTAAGAAGGAATTCCTACCAGATTTCGACTTCGCAAACCCATTTCGAAATCAAAATCTGAATTTCAAAGATGGTTTCCAAAATACTAGATCACCATTTTTATTGCCGTCACAACTTTATAAAACGTTTCTGGCGAGTCTTGGAAAGAGAAGGAGAAACATAGCCGATTGCTACTCTTTGTATCCAAGAAATATGCTGTTCTCCAACGGTTTTGGATTGGAAGCGTCTGATGACGAGACTAATGCTGAAAGGATTTCGGATTCCCCTGATGAGGTATTTGTTAGTCTGGTTATTATAAAAATGTTATTTGTAGGTTCCAGGACGCTATCTATAAATCTTTATTCCATGAAAAAATAACCTTTCTTTCTCTTTGTAGCAGGTTATCTATACCTTTGGTGTTGGCAGTGACCCATTTGGATTCATATCTTATGCAACGTATCTTCTGATTTTATATAATTTAAGTAAATATTTTATGTTTAAATAAACGTTTGTTAATAAAAATAAATCTTGCAGCGGAATTCGAAACTTTTACCAACTTTAAACTCGATATACACTCTAACTAAAAGTATAGGAAAGTATTTTAAACAGGATGTACATGTAACAAAAACTGTGGAGTAGATGTGTATATGATAATAATAAAGTTTAAAACTTCACAAACGATTTTTTTAAATATTTGATATGTACTATCGATATATATAACATTCAGCTTTAAAGCAACTTATAAAAAAATCTAAAATGTCTTATCTTTTCTAATTTTTTTCATTCTGGATTTTTCAATTTTATTTATTAACTATAAGCAGTATTAAAAACGGCTGCCAAAATCGTAATAGCGCAGCGATTGATCTGAAGGGTGGTAGATGTACTTTTCTAGACTTCGACTGTCTATATACGACCGAATTTATTCCTATTATAAAAGAACAGTTTTCGCTTTCTGTTTTTAAAGGGCAATCAAATAAATTTAATAAATTTTAATATAGTTTATATTGGCATCATTTAAGAATTAACGCAAGGTTGACACTCGAAATATCGCTGTCAGCATCGTGTGGACGGTATCGTACGACATCAACGACATCTCAGCTGTCAGGGCTATAGATACCAGACGTTGCCAATCAATCAGCTGTAACTAACATTAATGCACAGTTGACATAGTTGTCTCAAAATAATTTTAATTGATTCTTATAAAGGTCTCGTTAAGCTTTAATAATTTCTTAAGTATGTAAATCTTATACGACCTATTCTTAAGGTTTCTGTACATTTACATGTTTGTCACTCAATATCTTTTAACGTAGTTTCTAATTGGAAACAATTTATGACTATTACTGAGCGGGTACTTCTTGTATTCCTTTGAAACACGGACATTGCTTGAGTTTTCATCTTATTAGAAAATGTTGACTGAGTCTATTAATATATATAAATACATAGGATAAAGGAAACATGGCTCATATTTTCGTTCATTCTGTTTTCGTGTAAACCAGAACAGGGCTACTAGCCTGTTTACGTACGTTAATAAGTATTTATAAAATAACAAGACAGTTCTTATTAATAACGCGTTGACTTTGTAATTGTAATTTTTTGGGTACTTTACGAATACAAGTGAGAGACCAAGATTTACTACTAATTTTTGCCCTGCAAATTTGTACTTATGACATCAGAATAATTCTTCTGGTCAACTCTTTTGTAGAATCTTAATACTTAAGAATAGAAACATTGATCCCCAACCCGCATTCCCGACTTCGGAATTGTGAGCAAAACGCTCTTTTAATCCAGCATTGAACAAAGACAGGCTGATGATAATGACAATCTTGTTAGAAATCATTCTCACTTCTCTTGTATTATTTTTTTCAAGTCCCACAAAACTTTATTAACTTATGTATCTTTTCAAATCGCATAATAGCTTTTATCACTTCAGTCATTAACACAGCATCTTGTTCCAGAAGGCAGGAGCGTCTTCGGCGTTCGTGTGGAGCGGAGGGGGGGTTACCGGGGGAGGGGGGCAGGAACAAGCAGCCGCCCAGACCGCCGCCGTGCCGACTGGTGATTATTTTTTATACATATCTTGCATCCCAACTCATGCATGCATATCCTAATTTACTAAAGGAACACACGGTAACTCAAATCAATCGACTTATCATACATACATATTTTAATGCCAAGAAATATGTATCTCGATCCTTACTGACTTGCCATACTTCTTCTACCTTCATACATGAACGGTTTCAGACATTTCTGTCTCCCCAATCAGCTAGTATCTGCCCTATCAACTCTTGCTGATATAATCATATTTTCGGAGGAATTTAAGACATTTTAAATCAAAATCAACATCTAAAATTATTTTTTACGGATTTATTCGCTTTGAAAGGTACTTGTTCTAACAGGAACATAAGTATATCGGTTTTACTATTAAATGTTTCGTGAGTGTTTATACACATGATTATATTCGTAAATGTACCGGCTAAACTCACCTACGTTTTTCGGGAGGACCCATTTGAGGTCCTTCCTCATGAGCTCCCGGCGTTTGCAGCGAGTTCGCGGCGGAGATTCAGTCTCCCGGCCATCCCGAAGAACGTACGTGAGTTAAACCGGTACATTTATAATCATATAAGTATATCGGATACTCATTACGGTGCTTGTGATAATTTCTTGCGGGATCTTACAATATTCTTCCATTTAACTCGTATACGTCTTAAATTTTTCTAGTTTTTCATATTGCATTTGTTTTAATAAGAACAGAAACAGAGTTCACGTATTCTAATAAGCCGTACGAACCTCGTTCGCCCCGGAGGCCCTGCTCTGGTTGTAACGAAATTCACATTTTTCTCTTTGATATTTCATTTTTATTGTTACTGTACTTTGTATAAAGTCTTTCTATGCTCCGTTTTAAATATGTTTATTATTATTTTAAAAAACCTACGTTAAAGAAAGAAATGAGATGCGAGGTGGAACATGTTCTCTGTGAAGACATTCTAACTAGATTTTAAACCAATAAGGCGAATTACATTTCACAAAGAAAATTATTGAGCAAAGTTTTTTGCTATGATTATTGGAATGTTTTCAATTCTTCCAATTAGCAAGTTCAATTCTACATACATACATACTTCGACTAATATACAAGTAGTTACATAAGAGTCTCTTAAAAATTTTCAAGTTGCGAACATAGCATAACACAAAATTTTCAATTGAATTTTAGGGTTAGGGACGAGTCTCGAGGTGATATCAACCATAGTATTTCAGTTTTAAAATGTACATACTATGCTCATGGATAATAATCGATTTGATTACTTTAATCATAAACAACTAACATGACTTTATTCGGCTTTACCTATAAAACCAAATTAAATTTGGACTACACAGCAATTCCACTGTTATCTGTATTCCTGATTGGTTATTTTTCCATCTATTTAACTGCAAAAATGATGAACTTATTCTGCATATAAGAATTTGTGATGTAGAGAAATAGCTAAAAACAGGGCATATGAGTTTAAATGGTAATTGTGAGTTTAGATTTTTCATCAGCTGCCTACAAATCTGGAAAGATATTTTTCCCGAAGCTTTTCTGTCTGCTTCTTTTTATGTTCTCATAGGTGGTTCTTTAGTTGTAGCAGAAAAATTCTCTTTCTAAATTAGTGCCAAGTGAAACTGTCTTGCAACACTAATGTGATCTCGTGGCGACCACTTACCGTCACCTGGTTCATTTCTATTGGCCATTTACGATAGATTGTAACATATAACGTAGTGCAAACTTTGACAAAGTAGTTAACTATGTCTATGCTGCTTGAATGTAAGCCAAGGTTCAGTTTTTCCTCCTGCCAAATTTAGACGGCCATTCATATTTACCTAGACACAGATTCCCAGTAACTATGGGCTTTTATTGATACCGTGATGAAAACAACACTGAGGCTTGGTCTTTAATGCATATTTATGGAAGTTTTTAACGAAAAGTACAAATCGTGTGACATTTTCGCTATTACCAGTAACGCTTAGGCGTCATCATCATTAGTACTTCATTCATTCCTCACACATGTACCAAAGGATTGGTATCGTCCAATATCACCTCTTTCAACCAATTTTAGCATGACGTCTCCATCATCCTAATTGATGATGTGTCTGCAGGCACGTCAGGCGGTGGCGGCGCCCAAGGTCTGGTGCACTGGATGTCGGTGATGGCGGAGCATATGGGAGGGGGGCACGACCCCTCCCATTACGCGTTGCCCCCATGGAACAACGGTGGCGTGGATGTGAGTAGATTCTCATTTTTTATTACTGATATTTCTGGTGTAATCGAGTCCGTTGTGGGCAGTAATTGTGTTAACACCGCAACCGGTTGTTCGATATGTTGTGTACAGTTGAGTTCACTTCATATAAATAATATAATCAAAAATTAATCTGTGTCCTGGTGCAAAGACCTACGGTCCTATCATCTGTACCAGGGTTATTATAAATGGGGTGTGCGAAAAGGGTTTTCATTAAGTATAAGAACTACGAATAGTGTAAGAAAAATTTTTATACTTGATGTACACAAAAATTTGAGTTAATGAAGTAGGAATTAAAAAATATGTGTACAAAGGTACTAACTAGTAAGGTAGGTAAGTAAGGTACTGGTTATTTCTAAAGAAACCTTTTCCTGGTCACCCCCTGGTTGGAAAAGAGGCTATCCTTAAAACTCGAATATTTAAATTAAATTTAAATAGATATATTTTTCAAAATATTTAGTATCCGTGGTACTGCCTGAATAAAATGCAAAAAAAATATTCTTAACGAAAAAAATAGAAAAGATATATAATTTAGCACATGTTACCATAGCATTGGATTTTCTAGCATAAATTTCTCTTAGTGTAGTATGGCAATAAATTCATCACCTATTCCATGGGAACGTAACTGATGAAACGTGGGAGTGTACCTATTACACACCTGTGCCTAACCCTTCTGGGACAATAGGCGTGATATTACGTTTTTTATCACTTCTTATAGCATAGAGCTTTTATAAAAATATAAAAGAAAAATGTGTATAAATATTATTAAGACTATTAAATTTTAAATTGACATTAAATATTTTTTAGGAAGCCTGTTAACTTTAGTTTGACCATTAAATTTCAGTTTTACTATTGCACGTTATATGTTAGGTTGTTAAATATTTATTAGCTAATCAAATATTATTTTCAGTTATAAAATTTCATCATTATTATATTTTATTACAAGTTCTTAATTTTTATACTTATAATTTATAAATAAAAACGTATTATTTATCATTTTCATATTTAGATTCAAACAGTACAGCGCATAACTAATCGAATTATCAATATGAAATTTTAAATAAAGCACTATCCGAATACGATAGCAACTTGTATTCGATTAAATATTCCAACAGCTTTTAAGGCTTCATAAAATCTTTTTCAATGAGCACTCATATACCGCCCAGAAACATTCAAGGTAATATTATGGAAAAGTATGCGTAATAAATAAATAACTGGTGAATCGTGGCAGTGTACTATAGTCCTCTGGCTACAGGCGTGCTAATTGTACAACTTAGTAATCTATATAAATATCGTAATTTACATGATCGCATATTGGTTGTATGCGGTCATGAAATACGCTATCTATATTTCCATGTGCTCCACAGGCAGTTGGATGTTTTTTTACGTGTATTCACTACACAATTGTGGCAGCGATCTATTATTCAATTGATTTTAATTAAGGTTACAATAGGTATGTGGATCCGTATATAAAACACTTACATTTCATTATTCTGTGTTATAAAAAATAATAATAATGTATATTATAGGCGCTACTAAAGACCGCATAATCACACAGTTTAATAAAAATATGTCCAAAACTTTATAATATTGCACAAACAGTCGTAAGGACATAGTTTTTATTACTTTTGCTTTCTCTTAAGTCTCAAATACTACCCCAATACCCTTAAGCTTTTATTGTTTTGCCCAACTGAATAAAGATATAAATTCGTCCGTAATCCATTAAATCTTTAATCTAAACCTTATTGAAGTTCATAAGGC
>DWDT01000204.1:0-25094 GCA_018245595.1 Microceris scylla
ATTAATTTATATATCCATATCAACAGCCATTCTATTACTTTAATATTATTATAAAACTAAATATACGAATATATTTACTGTTTTGTACTAAATGTGAGTTATAGCAACTCTTGAAGGACTAAGAATAAATTAAATTTCTAACTAGGTATACAGCCAACCTGATGCTATGGATAAGTGCCTCAGGGGTATAAGATCAGAGTAATAGACCTGACAAGTCATACACAAGGTTTCATCTACAGGTGAAAGTTCAGTACATCGAAGAAATATGTAATTCAGTATATTGAAGAAATAAATGACAATGATAAAAAGCTTAAGCTACGTATTAATCAAAGCTTATGAAAGTTCAGTTCAAACACAAAGCAAAGGCTTACGGTGCTTTTTGCGCGAAAATAATGTATGACGACATAAGGTTCTATTTTTTTTCCGTATCCAAGTAAGGATCATTACATAATTAGCAGTTCTAAATTTAAATTGTTTACGAAAAAAAAACGTGTCCTCACCACGTGATGAAGGAAATTAGCTAGTTTCAGCAAATATCATGACAGACTTAAGGAACAATGGATTATAATGGATTTAACAATCTAGTAGTACCTAGTCTTTTTAGTTGGTTTTCAAAACATCTAACTAAAATCCATCTTAAAGATATGCGTTTATTAAATTTATTTTGTAAGTCAATCCTAAATAATACTTGAGAAAGGCGGAATTTGTTGGAAATTTTAATAACAAAATGTTGTGTCGGTAACATTATAACAATTTCTGTACTCGCTTTCTTCTGGGTTTCTCTGCGGTTACGACCCATTTAACGTTTCCAGTGAAATATTTTTTGTTTTCTTTTTACGAAATAAGACTGAAAGTGTATGTGATTAGATACATTAGGCGTTTCTTTCTTTTGATCCATTTAAGTTGATTCCTTTAGAAATGCATAGCGTAATACCCCTATGCCACACCTTTTTGGGGAGATATTTGGTGTTTTTGAAAATTTGGTGTAAGATTCAATTGTTTGAATCTTCATATTTATAAAGAGTCACAGTCATGAAAATGAACGGGGATGACTCGCAACAATGTTCGTGAAATGTGCTATTTATATGATAAAAGTATCTCTTGAGGGGTTTTAATAACTATTTTGTAAGAACAAAATAGATATAAAAACCCCTCAAGAGATATTTACACCCTTATATAAAGATATAAGTGGCTTCTTTTTCAGTTTTTTTTTTAAATTCTATTATTCTTCTTAATAAACATATATGATTTTATATAAACATAGATTTATTCTTAAATGAAATATTTGATTTTTGACTTAAATGTTTCTCTATAATTTAGACGCCTCTCCGTTTCAGTATTGTTATTATATACATATGTATTTGATTTCCTTCACGCTTCTGTAACGAAAAGTGAAATGTAAATATTCTTCTTCTAGACAATTGCATTTTATAACCTAAACTTTCTCATATATTTTATAATCATTTACTTTGTTAAGATACGCTGAAATATAAAGAGGAATCCTAAGCATTCTTCATATATCTATACTACCTAATATCCACTGTCCGTTACTTCAAGAGATAAGACGTCATTAAGGGTCAAGGAGTTCATTTGCTGTCGTTCGGGTCATTAGGCTTCCCGAATGGCGTCCTCGGGAATAGTCGGGAAGATGCTGCTAAAGACGCTTAAGTGATAAGTACGGTGCATTTCACGAAGGAATTTTCAATATAACTTATGTATGTCTGTTGATGAAAATAGTAAGACTGGAAGAAATTTATTTGCCTGTATTATGGGATGTAGGTATGTATGTACGAATATTGTACATATAAGTTAATGTGTAGAGGTAACATATCTTAAACCTGTTAAAATCCGATTTGTTCAAGTCCAGACAAATCATCTGGTATAAAATAATTATCACCTTCTATGGACACTTGTCCAGCAGTAGAGCGGAAAAAGCTGACGTCATGATGATGATGATGGACGATTGCAATACTATTAGGGAGCTCTCTCACGGCGACCTTTCGCAGCACTTCAGTAGCGCGTTACGTTGACGCAAGATTTCATTGCCGGTTTCGATCTTTAGTCGCGCTTGTAACACGCGACAGAAGCGATTCAGAATTACCATTACATAGCTACTAACTTGCGACTGCTTTGTGCGACTTCACTTAGTTATGTTAATTGCGTTTTATTTATTCAGTGTAGAGCATGCTTTATTGTTTCACCGAAGATATCTGTTATTGTGAAATTATTGTGTTACAGATACGTTGAATTTGTTCTGTCGACCGCTGACACCGGGCATGTGAATACGTACCTAAAGCTCAAAGACAGCTACTATCACTTTACTTGCACAGCATTATGAACATACCATGTTTTTGACACGTTTCATATAAATATACAATGATTAGCATTGTATATAGTGTATATGAAATCGTAATGGATACAGGTGGTAGTACCATTTTAACCAACCAGGTCAGATGCTGGTTGATGTGAAGTCAGAAGTTTACGAAACTGGCGTTCGTGTACGAAGACAGCGAGGAATGTAGATGAAGCATGTCAGGTACGTGAGAAGATAAATATTTGACGCTTGGTACTCTTTGCTTAGTACGTAAGGGACATTGCATGATAATAATAATTGCATACATCCGCCATATAAGTACCTAACTGTTGAGCAGAAAGTGAAAAAGCTTTAAAAATTTCAAAACAAAAGATGAGAAACTATTCACAGTTATTTTTTTGTGAGTTTCTCACCGTGTCTTCAAAGTTATGGTCTCGTTTAGATGTAATAGCAAATTAAGAATAAAACCACAATTGATTATCTGCAAGATCCACGGTGGGCCTATAAATGGCATGAATTTGGTTTCAAATTATACGTTACAAAATATAGTACATTACTATTGTAAGTGTTAGGTGCCCATAGTAAAATTGAGCACATTTGAGTCGCATTACTAAGTTAGAAGTGATGATCATGGCCTTGAAGCCGCACGAAATAATGGAACGTTGCTGCTGTGCGTAAGAAATAGACACAGGTGTAGTAGCCCCGCAAACAACGAGACACTAACGACCTTTGCCCAGTACATTAAATTTTTTTTTTTATATTAAAAGCCAACGCAAACAGGCAGGCGGCCCACGTGATGGCAAGTGGTCACCGTTGCTTATAGATACTTTTATATATTAATTTGTTGTATTTATTATCCAACAGAATCAATGTCAGTTAAATGTTTCGTGAGTGTTAATACACATGTATATAAATGTACCGGCTTAACTCACGTGAGTTTTTCAGTCTCTGCCGCGACCTCGAAGGACGTCGTACAGGTCCGAAACTAGTTGGGCCATCCCGAAAACACTCACGTGAGTTAAGCCGGTACATTTATAATCATGTCAGTAGCTAGCTATCACTAGCCTATCATATAATAAAAAAAAAAAAATTTAGTAACAATAATAAAGAGCCCCATACTCGAACAGTGGAATTTATAATGGGTCGATTATTATTATTATTATTTCTTAATAACGATTTTATATTTATGTTCAAAACTGATCAAAATGTTCAGCGAGCTTTTGATTTACATACTATGTATGTTGGGTCGTTCAACGCTTTGGGTTTATCAACTGGATTCTCAACTAGTCCTCAGAGCGTCATTAAGGGTCAGAGGCTGTTTATCATGCCTGTCACTTGGGCCATTAGGGGAGTCAGATAGCATGTAGCGAGAGATTTAGTTTAAGTACCGAAGCTCTACTTATGAACAGTCGAAACTGCATACAAGAGATGAAGATTGTTTCATTGAAGGTGGTTGTAGAATTGAAATGGAATAATTTAATTTTTTGAAGCTTTACTCACGTGAGCAATGAGGAAAATTACATGCTTAATATACAATATTATCTGTAAGATGTATTGTTTTTTATTATGTGCTGAATAAAATTACGTGTCCTCACGGGGTAAGCAGCGAGAACTGAGTGCCTTAGAAACTTGTCGTGTAACTGCCTCATTTATCAGAAAAATTATGTGGAAAATAATTATTTTACTTCATAAATTAAAGGCAGTTTTATCTTTGGTTACATTAACATGACATGTAGCGGTCCAACAGGATATGTCGGCCTCTTTAAGCCTCTTGATTTATGCAACATGCACTACTGATAGCGCTGGTGCATTGCAGTTACATGCACTGAGGGGCATTGTTTTTTTATGAAGCCCTGTATATACTTTGGTTGTTTGTACGCACTTTTGCTTAGATTGCCTCGTTGGTCGAGTGGTGGTAAGTGCGACTGGTGGTCCAGAGCTCCTTGGTTCGATTCCCGAATCGGGTACTACAGTACTTTACTAACTTTTCATTTAGTAGTGACTCGGAGTTTGGCTGTGATAGCCTAGCGGTTAAGAATTCAGCTTCTCACTCCGGGGATGCTGGGTTCAAATCCATGGCGCGCATCTCTTTACAAAATGTGCGTTTTAAATTTAAATATCTCTTGCTAACGGTGGAGGAAAACATTGTGAGGAAACCTGCACACCTTAGAATTTATAAAAAAAAAAGAGGAAAGAAAATTCTAAGGTGTGTGAAGTCTGCCAACTACCACTTGGTCACCGTGGCAGGATATGACCTTAACCTTCTCATTATGAGAGGAGATCCATATTCCAACGGAGGAATGATAAATTGAGTCGATTACAACGATTATGGAGTTTGTATTTGTGCCGTGTATATTTTGATAGGCTCACCATATATTGCATAGGACATATGTTATAAAAAGTGAAACGAGGGAGTACTACAGTCCTCTGCCTACTCCTTCTAGTAAATATGGATGTAAGGAAATGTAATGTTCTGTAGATAATTGCTAGCGGTATATCGACAACCGTTTTCATGTTCCAGTTAAGCCGATGATCGGTCAATATACATCGTTATGTCTCATTGGACGCTTGAACCGTCTTCGTCCTTCGTCCTTAATTTGCACTGAAATAACACATCAATTTCCAGCACTCTTCCAATGGCGGAAAATAATGTATAATAACTAGCTGTGCCCGCGACTTTGTCCGCGTGGAATTTTTTACACCTTCGCAAATGATGTATTATTTAAGAACTATTTTGTTAACCATAAAAATGGTTATAGTGGGTTAACGTTAAAAGTTAGACGTATGCTGTCGCGGATTTTTATTTAGAACTTTTAGAGGGGAACAATTTTGTAATACATGATTTTTGAGTAACTTTCACCGTTTATTTAGCGCACGCAAGGAAAGCTCTAAATTTTGCCGTTGTCACAATATTTTTTATTGCTGCTCCTCTCCTATTCAACTTAGTGTGATGTTATAGCCTATAGCCTTCCTCGATAAATGAGCTATCTAACACTGAAAGAATTTTTCAAACGGGACCAATATTTCCTGAGATTAGCGCGTTCAAACAATCAAACAAACTCTTCAACTTTATATTATTAATATAGATTTTACGAATGAATCTACCCACTTACAAGATATATATACATAAAAAAAAAACAAAAGTAATCAAACAAACTCTTCAACTTTATATTATTAGTATAGATTTTACGAATGAATCTACCCACTTACAAGATATATATACATAAAAAAAAACCAAAAGTAATAAAACATGAGTAAACACAACGTGAAATTAGTTCTTCTGAAATTATACGAGCGCCATCTTCGCTTCTATCCGGAAGGTTTTCCCATTTTCCCGGTTAGCGCGCGCCGCAGACAGAGGGCGCGGACGAATGCCGCCCCTGTGCGCAATCGATACCTGCGCCGTGCGCCGGCCAGGCCAGCTTGTCACCCTCTGTCACGGCAGCCTCGCGCCCGCCGACGCACAACCGCCCTAAATTATATCCAACCTCGGACAGGCTGTGATTTACCGATGTATCAGCCTTAAAATTGACAATGCCACTTCATCAACCTTATGGAATAGTCGCGGTCATATCGTGTACGTTCGCGCGCGATCTCACTTTGCGCATATGATACCGATATTCTTTTCGAGTTGACGTGTAACAAAAACGAAAATGCATCTCCACTTCGAGAGAAACGTGAACGCCAAGTGCGATTGTACGATACTGTCGCTGTCATGGATGGGCAAGGTTCCGGACGAGCTTCCCGAGGTAAATTTTTCTTTTGATGTATTATAATTTTCTTTCACCTGCGTTTCATGTGATAGTCGTAACATGTAGCATATTTTACATAAGTTACCTGCATAATTTTTTTGCCAATGATCATACTCGTCAAACTGTTTTCCACTACAATTTGTCTTTCCGTTATCGAAGATATTGCACATTTTTAAGCTAATCATTCTAAGTACCAGTAATAAATTTAAATTTAATGATAAGAACCATTAAGTGTTATCAGCATTCTGTGTAACGTGGTGTATGTTGTTGGTAAATTATTCGCTTTATAAATAAGACGTTTTTACGGATCGTCTCTCATCTCATTCGGCGAAATGCCAAGTAGATTGTCAACCATCAAAAACCACGTAGGCTTGATTGCCTTTGTGAAACTGTACATTATTACAGTACATTAAGTTTCCATTATCTTTCATGTAAATTGAAAACAATTTTCTTGTTCCTGACTGGAATTTAGTGGAACACAAATCGTGGATAAACCCGTATGAATCGGACGCAATTATTTTGCGTTCGAGGTTCAAACTTGACGTCGGCCATTCGATGACCCTATCCGAGGTTTTTTGCTCTTTATTTAAATAAGGTAATTGAACTATGTTTTTTTATTCTTTCGCTGTTTATATTCAATTAACAGTTTTATATTTATTCTTGTTGATATAGAAAATCAGACCAGTGTGTTATATCAAGATTTTTAAAACTAATGGTAGTATTGGTTCTGAAAACATTTGATTTATGTACATGGCCTCATTTTTAAAATTACTATAGAATATAGTTTGGTTATTGTTATTAAATTGTTACCTGCAATTGTTTTTTTTATATTTTTTTCGCATAT
Source organism: Microceris scylla (assembly GCA_018245595.1). Classification (NCBI taxonomy): domain Eukaryota; kingdom Metazoa; phylum Arthropoda; class Insecta; order Lepidoptera; family Hesperiidae; genus Microceris; species Microceris scylla. The sequence goes on from DWDT01000204.1 coordinate 6,911, forward strand.
CAAAAATACACTTAAGCATGTCCTTTTTTATTTATTTTATCTACACACAATAATAAGATATGAATATATACAAGATCAGTTGTACAAGAGCACTATTTATTCCACACTGGAATGTCTTCCAATGGGCCCGCTGGTGAAAAAGTCGACTGGTATGGCCAACCTAATGAGTACTATGCATACAGAAATTACACACACACATTTATTTACAATTTAGATATACGTAAAGGAAAGGGCTGATTCTATATTGGTAGTATTAAAAGATACGTTTAAGTAATGAAAACAGACTTGTCTTAGCCATGTTATAAATCTTTATAATTCTTTGTGCGGTTGGAAATTTAACATTTGTAGCGAATTTAATAAAACCATTTGAAAAACTTTGAAAAATTGACAAGTACCTAACAATTTCGTTATTTTATACTAGGTTGCAGGAAAAGAAAGCAGATATTGCAAAAGTTTTATACAATATTCTAGACAATGTAAGTGGTCACTGTGCTCCAGGGATCGTAATATTTAATGTCAAATAAAACAAAACTTGTACCTGAGACGCGAAGATGTTTCCTTTAATAAATAAATCATCTTCAGAAAACACAGCGGTGATTTGACGGCGTCATGGAAATTAATTTTCAAACAACTTTATTTTCACCAGTGACGTTACATTATTCACTGACGTTACGCCATTTTCAATAAATTGAAGCAGTAGGTATCAAATTAATGGCGATATTAAATTATAATGGCGATACCATTTTCATCTCAATTTTAATTAAGCAATGGAGCGACTCTCGCCACTGTGTCCATTAGTGTCTAATGTAGCAGAATACCTGATCAGTATTCTGTTTCGTATCTCTATCCATTTATTCCTTTTAAGTAACTTTTGTTTATTTGCATTTATATAAATTTTTAATCTGTATACATTTGTATTATTCTACCTATATCTTTGTGTTTGTTGTTGTTATAGCATCACTCCAGGTCCTTTACAGGGTAGGCAAGTAGCTAGTGCTTTGTGTTCATCCTTACAAACCGGACATGCTTCTTTTACTTATATTAATCACTTTCTCTACCACATATCTAGGCGCTGGCCACTGTCTGCTCTATTTAGCCAAGAGTTAGCTCTATTTATACATTATTTATGCGATTTAACATTCGCATTATATACCTGTTTTATCATTCTTTCATCTTTCAATTACTCTTATTTACTATTAGACCACAGATTAGTGATAGCCTAGTGGTTAAAGATTCAGTCTCTCACTCCGGAGGTCCTGGGTTCAAATCCATAGCGCGCACCTCTTTAGAAAAGTGCCTTTTTTAAATTTAAATAGTACTTGCCTACGGTGAAGGAAAACATCGTGAAGAAACCTGCAAACCTCAGAATTTCCAAAAAAAATGATATTTCTTAAGGTGTGTGAAGTCTGCCAACCCGCACTTGGCCAGCGTGGCAGACTATGGCCTTAATCCTCTCAATATGAGTGGAGACCCATATTCCAACAGTGAAATTATAATGGTTCGATTATTATTATTTTTTATTATTCATGCTTTTATACTTAATCAGATTTACGCCTCATTTCTGTCTCATTATTTATTGAAATGTGTATTTTCATGCGTATGTACTATACAGATACATTTCAATCATTTTAATTTGAACATCTTGATTGATGCCCGTTTTATAATGGTTTCGACAACTGATCATAGTTTCACTTTACACCAAACTTTTTTTCTTTAAATAGTAAAAAATAACAAGATTTTATCACGTGTAAACCTATCTTACATCAATTCACTCTAATGTGTATCGGTTTAAGATTATTATTTATGACAACGATAAAAGACGACATAGTTAAAAGTAAATGATTATTTATAACACGATGGCACGCTTCGTACGTTTACGAACATCATGAAAATTCATCCGCATAAAATATGTAGGTATATATAGTAATAGGTACATATATGATTACTAAAGGGCGGTTTCTTACACGTTTACATACCCCCGGGCCTTATGTAAATAACCCACTTGAGCAAACAAGGCTTGTGTGTTCTTAATTATGATATTAAGCCCGAAAAGATAGCTACCTACTGGCAACACTGTTGTTCGCATTGTTCTAAAAACTACATATATATTTTCCAGGGCTCATTTTATCTCGTCTCACGCTTGCGTTTCTTCTCTTTTGTATGTTTAAATGCGTCGTAAAGTTTTCGATGAAACTTACAACAGCCTAGAAAAATATAACCTTGATAAAGCAGCGTATTTTATTAAATTGGACACCGAGAAATCTCTACAAAGCTACTTTGTAAGATTTCGCTCTTTCACGATTTAACAAAGGTATATTTTTTTTTCGGTGAAAAACATTTTTCTTTTCAACAGATATCTATTATGTTGAGAAAAATAAAAAATTACGTCTTTATAAATACCGTGAGATGAAAGCTTTTTAGGTGAAATATAATGTTACCAGTAATCATGTCGAAATTATTAAGTACCTACCAAAGAGAAAATAAGAACTCAAGCTTCAAAAAAGTGAAGAAACAATTATGGTAGGTAGGTAAGGAAGTAACTGAATTCTCATTCATTAGCGAATTTATTTATATAAATTAATGGCTGGTGGCTTAATGCTAATGAAATTTAAATATACGTGATGAACTGAAGCATGAGTGGAAATAACAGAAAAGTAATAAAAAATGAAACTGGTGAAACGTGGAAGTGTACTACACTCAAGTGTCACTCACTTCAGGAATTAAAGACGTGATGTTAGTGTCTTAATAAAAAAATAAAATAATGAAGAATAAGAAAATAAAGGAAAAGTTATATAAACGAAAAATATATACATATATGTATATAGCAGTTACTTCTTTAAATCAAAGTAATATTTCTAATAGAAAATCTCTGAGCTTTCCAAATAAAACTCCTTCAGATGCTACTTGCAAGTCTGATCTTTTCTCAGATGAAAGCAACGTTCTTACAATCAAATATACATATGCATATATTATAATCCATTTACTTTCCACGTGAATTTCATGCAGTTTCTACATCTACATGAGGTTTCTTTTATATTTGAACGCAGAATCGGATCAATTTGAAGGAACGAATATTTTTTTATTGCATATGCTGACAAACAGGCAAACGGGTTTGATGGTGAGTGGTCACCGTCGCCTATGGACATTTGCAACACCAGAACCCTGACGGATTAGTGACGCTTTTTGTAAATATGTAACTAATGTAATAGGTAGTCATTTTGATTATATCTGGAGCTATGAATCTGCTGTCTTGACTGTCATTGCCGTCCTTACTTGCCTGCCTCATTTGTTGAGTGGTTGGAAGCGCGATTGCTGAACGAGAGGTTCCGAGTCCATCCCCTGGTCGGCTACTGTTGGATTTAACTAACTGGAAATTCCCAGTAGTAGATCGGAGTCTGGATTTGTTCCTGGTGTGTAGTAATAGACTCATGTTCTATTTCATAGCGAAACGAAAATGTGATAGTTATCTATACTATCCTGCCTATCTTTTCAAAGAGATACAAGCGTGATAATACGTAAAACAAATTAGCAGCTATTCAAAACTATGTAAGGCGCGATAATATGTAAGGCGGGAACGTCACTTTTTGACTTAAGAGGCATTTGAAATATGCTGAAAACTTTAGATGTCAAAGGCATATTTGAAATTTTATTATAAAATATCTTCGGAGGCCTAACCAGATAAGATAAAACATGTATATTAACTTATGTGTGTTTTTATAATAGTAATATTTTTCAAATACCTATGTATAGGTATTATCCTCCCAAAAAATAAATATGAGGAGTGGAGTAAGCTCGTTATATCCAAATGCTACGATCCAAAAGGTCTGATATTAAAGTAATAGCCAGGATCTATACATTTTATTATTATAGGTATATTATTATATATCTAAATATTTTATAGATTCTACACCTTTACATCTAATTTTTTGAACTGGACAATTTCGTAAATGTTCTAGAGAAGCGGTTCCCAACCTGTGATACGCGTATGCCTGGGGGTACGTGGGGTCCCATTGGGCGTACGTGAAATTAATATTAGTAATGGCGGACATACTCAAAAGTTGAAACAATTAATCACATCCTTAATTTGATTTCATGCATAATAATATCAATTACAAAAAACAGGTATAGTTATAAGTATTCACCAAAACGTGAATTCTTAGCTCCATATTTCGCAACATCAAGTTTGATTTCAGCGGCGTACAAAAGTTACGCAAAGATTTTTTCTAACACAATGTTTGTGCGGGTGAGCGGCCACGTGACGTAGGTACAATATCCACTGCAGCCTACAGACATGTGTCCAAGGTCAAATAAGACAGAACTTCTAACTGAAATCAAACACAGATTATAATATATTGCTCCCTAAAGGAATCGGCTGAAATAAATGAAATCTTACGTCTACTTATCTCGCTCTTAAGCCGAAATATAACAATGAAAGCACTACTGCATTACGGCAGAATTGTTTGCAGACGTAGTATTGTCTATGCCGTGTAGCCCTAGATTCCGGTCTTTAGAGCCACGCTTATTTACCTAAAAACAGCAACGAAATAATTCTTTAGATATTCCAATGATTAAATCAGACCGAACAATTACGTGACTCGAATCGACGTGTCCGTTGCATGCAAACCCTAGATTACATTGGAAGTAAGTCCGTTACAAACAGCTAAATGATTGCTTTCATTTCTGCGTTACATTACCATCGTAGTTTTAGTGCATTTACGTAAGTTAGCAGTTAGTTTTTGTATAATTTCAAATTTCAGCCGACAATAGGCATTGTAGGTATGTCCTAGATATGCGTACATACACTTTACATTTTTAATTGCCAATCTTCTATTTCCTATTATATAATGAACATACAATTCCAATGTATACCTACATTAAGAATATTATCTCCAATTGGAATTCACACAGCCGGTACTAATAGGTTAGCGATGTATATACCCAATGATGCTGCGGCGATGTGGATCGGGTAATATCTCGCTAATTGCCAATTGCACCTTCAATCTCCGGTTCGCTACGTACTCGTACTAGCAACAGCAGGACATGCCGTATTACGCATTCTTTAACAAACCTTGCTCTAATTAACGATCCCTTGCTACTATTTTAAGAACTGTCAATTTGAACTGTACCAAAGAAATCTCTGACGAGCGGAAGCTTGAAAATAATAGGCGCTAGAATAGAGAATGTTGACTGTGGAAACACTTTAAACCTTTTACGTTTTACTGCTGAGATTTCATGTCCTATTAGTAAACTTTAAGCACTTAATGTGCACATAAAAGGAAAAGCTAGGAGCTAAAGTAATAAAACCGTTGCTTAGGTATAATTAAAAAAGATATTACCTACATGCAGAACAATGTCAACATTCTCGTAAACCCGCGCTCGTGTATGAAGAGCATGATGAAGACAGAAGAAACACATCAAGTCTGCAAAGATATTTGGCATTCGGTGCTCTCTGCCTATCCAGTAAGGAGCCAGGCGTAAACACAAATATAATAACAATAAAAAATATATCTTACAGGCAGTTTATTTCATTCTATTTAAGTTAACATTTCAACATTATGAAGTTCAGACCCAAATGTTCTTTCAATGTGTTCACATTAGATGCGAGACTCAGTTTGTTATTCGTAGTTACCGGCATTAGTATCTCAAAAGCGTCTTACCGACGTGCTGGTACGTACTTATATAATGAAAACACGGCCTATTTCCGCGGTAACGCAAAGGATTCATTTCTTTTCATAAAGATTTTTAATCTGCGAGAGATTCTAGACGAGTTCTTTGTGGCTTCTGAAATGCTAAAAGCGTTATTTGGTTTTTACACCTCTTGCCGTTTACTTTCTAAAACAAAAATAAGTTTAGAATAGGTACAATATGATATAAAAATAATTTCGTTCTTTTTCTAAATGTTATGCTTTTATTTTGTAATTTTTTTATGGGCAATAAAATATATCTTACTATTATTATTATATATATTGTTAAGCAGGAGTACATTTTTTTACATAACCTCACGCCTATAATTATTTCCCCAACGGCAAATTAGTGTAGGAGTCCCCCGTTTCAGCAGTTATATTATAAATACGTTCCATGGAATGCCAGTGAGCGGATTACTCACGATAAAAGTGCAAAATGATATGTATATAGTACAAATATATCGTTTATAAATTGGTTTGCGATAGATGTGCTAATGAAAAGGCGAAACGTTATATCCAACTAAATGGCAATTGCGCCTTCGATCTCCGGTCTGTCGCGCTCGACTCCAGACAGGACATATTCTATCACGAGTTTCCTAATTGGCCTCCCTTCTATTAGTATATACTGATGTAGATATTACGAAAATCGTTTCTGCAATCGTGCGCTAAAAACGTGATTTATAAAAAGGACGGCTCGTCTGAGTTTTTATATAGATTTTTTCAGTTAAGGTCGCGTTCCGACAAGACGGTACGAGTACCTAGACTAAGAAAGGCTACAGGGCTATCCTACAATAAACATAATTTATTAAATATGTAGAATTTAGTTGTAATTTATATTAGAATATAGTGTAAAAAAAATCATATTTAAAGCAATTAATACAGGTAACTGGTACCACTAGCGAGTCAAACATGGCATTGAAAAAAAACAACCATTAGTCCAAGTGCTGGAATATGATTATTTCGTAAAGGTAACAACAAAGACGTTTCAGTCTTTGTTGACAACGCCCAAAATACCAAAAGGTTGTTTGTTCGGAGTACAAACACTTGAGTCGTCAGCCCGTTGGACCCTTGTCGTTCTGTTCAAATAACCAGTTAAATTACAGTACAAATTACGAATTTTCTGTACAATAAGTGAGTTCGTTCGCTTTGACTAGAGATCTATGGGTGTGATTTCTGCTGTAAGTTCTATAATTAAATCACAGTGCAATATGTTAAAAATACATTGGTGACTAATTATAATTACAAATAATAATAATACATACTTATAATTATAGATAGCGCGGCTGTCTAGTTTGAAATTTTGTATCGTTGTTTATAATTAGCAATAGGTACCTTTTTAACACCCAAGTCTGCTCACCTTTTTACTGTTCAAAAAACTTGAAAATGCTTCTCAATAAATGGTCTGATTAACTAACAGATACATAGCATCTCTTCTCTAGCGTCTAAGCAGTGATAGGTTAGTGGTTTAAAGTTTAACCTTTCGTCCCGGGAAACCTGAACTCATATGGTCTTTGCAAAAAATGCGTTTCTATAATCAAATATCACTTGCCGTAATATTTAAAGATATATTGCGAGGAAGGCTGTATATTTCGGATTTCTTTACTAGTTCGTAAGGCGTAAGAAGTCTATCGATCTCCAAGTAGCCAACGTGGCAGACTACGGCCTTAACCCTTCACATTCTGAGATTAGCCCCGTGTCCAACGTAGGTCGATAAAAGGATTGACGATGATGATGATAACGAATTTAACGATACAATCAATATCTGACGTAAAGCCAACTATATCTACACTCTTTTTGCCATTTTTCTAAAGTTAAATATGTTCCCAAGAACTTATAAATTTTAATAACCTACGGGAACACAATAGTCAGCTGAAAGAATTTATTTATCTAGAGCATCCAGGAAGTTCAGCATTTATCATTTAGTTTTCTCTTGTGTTTAAATTGTATGGAGCGGGGTCCGCATGTCTATATCCGAGAATAATAATGATTTGTTCAACTTGGCTTCCTGCCCATTTCCTTAAGGCCTTATTGTGATACTATTTCCGTCCTGCGACACTAGAAGAAATTGTGGAAATATTCTAGTTGGTAAAGTAAATTAGATCATACCCGTAAAATAAAATTGTATCTAAACGTATTGGTTTGGATACAACTTTATTTGGATACTTTTTTGTAGGAATATACTGGAATGTCCAAACATATGCACTAAGAAGTTAGATTAGGCTATATTTTTCTACTGATAAAGGTAAAGATAACGTTACATCACGCCTGTAAACCCCAAATAGATAAGCAGAGGAAAGTAGTACACTTCAGGTTAAAAGTGTTAATTATTTTTTTGGGTTTACTATAAAAATACTAATTGCATTTTCATTTGTTGTGATTAGGAGGAAGGATGGAAACTGAACAGGAACAATTACTACCAAGAGGGGTGGCTGGCGACGGGCAACGTGCGGGGTGTGGTCGGGGTGACTTTCACGTCCTCGCACGCCCGCCGCCCGCACGAGCTGCCTCTCCGGACGAACTACAACCTGCGAGGACACAGATCTGATGTAAGCCACAATTTAATGCCAAAAGGCAGAATATATTTTTCTACTTCCAAAAAATGTGAAAAAAAAATATGTAAAAATTCCTGCAATCGATCTTCCCACTTTTATTTTTCTCGCCCTGTCATTGATACATTATATATGTATATGACCATGCTCACAATGATCAACGTGTCCATCTTGAGAGGTTTACGTATTTGAAACTCCAGCGCGCAACCTGAAAGCCCACTCCTATATAAGCTCATAAAGTTTGTGTGCCCCAACAATCAGGATTACGGATGCTCTGTCACGGATCGCTGGACGGCCGTAACTCGCTCGACCCGTCTTAAGAGCACGGCGGGCTAAGGAGCTCCGCGATTTCTGTAATCCTCAAGCTTAGGTCGCCCTACGAGGCCGAGGCGTGTAATGTCCAATTCGCGTGCCAAGGCCCGAGTCATCGTTCACACGTGTAGGCATTTAGTACTACCTAACCTTACCTAGGGTTATTGTTTCCCCTTTTACAGTTGTTCAGTACTTATAATCATTATTACTTGCCAGAATAGAATTATTAGATGAAGAAAGTAAAAGAAATATAGACATATTATTTATGTATTATAGAGGTCTTGCAATTCAGCAATAGAGTAGGTGTAGTTTATGAACTACAGCATGTGTCTACGATGCGTAGGTACATAGTTTTATTTCAAACAATTTGTGTTCAATTATTTCATAAAATTATCTAAGTACCTATTCCAACATTCGATTATATTTGTTCAATTTCCATTCGATCTTCCACTAGACGCAACTACGGCAACCGCAAATAGAAAAGTTGACCGATTGAAATTGATTTCAAATCTCTACAGGCCGCAGCGTGTTGCCCGACATCAAGGGCAATTTTCCCTGACTCACTTTTTTCACTTTTCTGCTTAACTTTAAATTTTATGAAACGCTTTGCTTTAGCGGCACGAAACTTCAAAATTTAATTGATGCTTATAGTGATTACGGAGCCGCTAGTTTATATTTGATTTTAAAAATGTTGGCAAATTTTGTATCTTCTGTTAGCGAACTTGTGCATTTGTTATACATTTGCCTAGGGAATAATTATATAATTACTTAATGGCTACAAATACGTACAACTTACACTATAACAATTACACATGTAGGTACTCGTAATATACATACCCTCACTTCACACTTCGTAACAACGGATGGATCCGTATTTACATATAACAGTATACGTATACAGTCTATGAAGTAAAAATACAGATGTCTATTTTCCTTTATGTTATTAATGTATAGTACCTATACATAAATAATACATAATAAAAAGCTTGATGAGCAGTAAACAGTCATTAAAGTTTTAATATTTTTCGGCCAGTGCCTATTTCGGCAGCTCCCAACAGAGTTTAGTTAAAGCTTTAAAGATTAAAAGTGCGAATGAAAGCACGCCACTTCATCATTATAAAATGTAAGCACCGCTTTCCTTTAATGCGCCTCAGCAAAACTGCTGCCTATAGCGACTCGCACAACGGTACGTACGTACGTAACAAGCGTCGAAAAGGTGAAAAGGAACGGAAAATGTAATGTTTTCTTGTGGAAACGGAACAAAACACCCCTTTCCCAGACTACCGTAATGAAGCCTATAATTGTTGGCACGGGTACGGTAATTTTTCTTTATTGTTTCAAGAGTGCAGTGTTGTGTTTAAATGAAAATTAATTAAATTACTTTGTGCTTTTTTAATGACTATTCATATATATTTATTCATTGAATTTATTTTATATTTATCTATTGAATTTTGTATCTTTTTTTTACCGATAACATCTGCCGTCAATTATTTTTCACCAGCGCCAAAGGTTGACTGGTAGAGAATGCCATTAGGCATTAGGTCCGCCTTTTGTTAAATATATCTAGATTTATAGATGTCTCAATAAAGAATAATAAATAAATAAATGTAGTGTAGTGGTGTAAATGTAGTGGTGTAAATGTAGTGGTGTAAATTATGAACACTACGTATATATTTACGTTATCAAAACAAGACTATCGTTAAAGCATTGAGTCAATTATGTCAGCAATAAAACACAATTACCGTTTAAATTAAAAATAAGTCCTATATCTAACTATATTTCAGGCGATATCATTTATTTTAAGCAATATGAAGCCCATAATATAAATACCTTACGAACAAATACACTGGTACGTCCAGTATTTTTCATTCAATTCTTGGTTTAATTTGTGGTTCAGGTAATCTTAGTGAAATGGAACGAGCCGTACCAGAAGCTGGCTTCATGCGACAGCTCAGGCGTGATCTTCGTGTGGATCAAATACGAGGGTCGCTGGAGTATAGAGCTGATCAATGACCGCAGCACGCCTGTCACCCACTTCTCTTGGTCGCACGACGGCCGGATGGCTCTGATCTGTTACCAGGTAAGATATAAGGAGACTTCACTCTGATGTTACCTTTACTTATTTTCTCAGATGTCAGTTCCACAGACAGGGGCTGGGGGCGACCGAGGTCTGACCGTTTCATTGTGATATTTATTCGTTAAATGTTTCTGGACGCCTCAGGTATAGCTAAATATAACTTGTACTAAAAATGTTTACCCACACATTACTAGTTATATTACGGTTAGTCAGAATTGTCACAAGATAGATCAAAGTTACCATTTACGTAACTATATTATTACTTTGATTTATTATATATATTAATAGACACATATTAGTTATCGATATAAACCCGATGCTGTATAATTCGATCGGAATCGGATTAAAACTGTTAACAAGGTTTATCTTGCCCTTTGGGTAACAAATCTGGCTATGAGCTCAAAATGCTTATGTAAGGAATAAATTCGGGATATTTATACGTGTTCTGACACGTGACGTAGTGACATAAACGTGTGGTTGTCGCTCCCAATTTGTTAAAAGGTTTCTCTCTGCGCTCTCACGTGGACAGCGGTATTTGACACCGCTGAAAATAAACTCGTCAAGTACACATAGTAAAAGTAACAAAAATACTTATTATATACACTTTTAAATCTATTTTATATGAGAAGCATATTTATATATGTACATGGGAGGTCGAACACGGTGAGTTTATGCACCGATTCAGTAGCGCTTTTCGTAAATGCGCGACTCCATTACTACTGTTGGCCTTTCGTAGCATTTGCAACGCATAACAGACGCGGTTCACTATAATGTACTACTGTATCGGTACATAAAGTCGCCTCAGGCGACTTTCCTAAATGTTAGAAATAACATGACTTTATAAGACGACTTTTGCGACCTGTGCTAACATATAGGCGATAGTGTTGCCAACTAGGCGATGTTGCCATTCATTTAGTAAGAATATTGTGCCACTATCCTTATTAAAGGACGCTCGAGTAGATCTGCTATTTCTATATAAAGCACGCATCACATGGTGCAAGTATTCACATCCTCAATATTGTATAGTTCATATTTTCGTGATCTTATATAATATGTAGGTATGTAAATTAGATAGGCCAGGTACACCCTGTTTACGCTTATTGTATATATGCAAATAAAACCCTTGCGCAATACCTTGAGACCTATTTACTATATACATGTATTTGTATTTATATACAGCCCTTCGATGATTAAGTATCGCGCTTGTTCAATTTAAATGGAGTTTTCCTGTTGCTAAAAATCTCGTAGTGTATAAAAAAATATGTTTTTTGCACTGTAAAAAAACGCAACTGAAAGGTTCTTAAGTTATCGCGCACGTTTTATTTATGTTACTTAAGTGCCATTAAAATAATGTTATTGATATAATATGAATTTAGTGCACCACAACTATATATAATAAACTCGTAACCTCGCTCTAGATAGAACAATACTAAAATCATTCTAATATGTATTTCAGGCTACATTTCTGCGCTAGTAAGGATGTCAAATATTTGTACATGGTTGGTAATAAAACATAAAAGTAGGGTCGTTAGTACTAGTGAATGTAGGCAGTGAATACTAACAATTGAAGTACCTAAGTAGACAACGGATAATTTGTCAGTACAATATGGCTTCGGGCGTAATGCGTGTTCAAAAGAAAGTTTCGTCGGTGCCTAGTACCTACGTAGACCGAGTGCCTTTCGAATGTCGAGCTTCGTAAATATGTACTTTGGGAGGTTGCTACGGCAAAACGATGAAAGTGAAATTTGAATGATAAATTGAATGAATGAAAACAACGTACATATATAGTGGGAATTTTCTGCCTATTGGCCTGTATTCTTTGCCCGGGAATGATTGAATTGCTACCAATAGCTGTGTCTGGATATATGTATGTAAGTGAGACGCAAATAGCGTGCAGTGGGCCGAAAATCGATTAAATTAGTTGCCATGTGGCGGTGGTGTTTGCATCGAACGAAGTGAATTAGGTTGCTATTGCCTCGTCGCTAATATTAGAACAAATTATTAATTCATCATTATCAGCCTATTCCCGTCCACTGCTGGACATAGGCCTCTCCAACGACACGCCACTGAGCTCGATCTTCAGCACTTCGCATCCAACGACTGCCAGCCACTTTGCGTATATCGTCACTACACCTAGCTGGAGGTCGTCCTACACTATGTTTGCCAAGGTTTCCACTCCTGACCTATTATTTATTAATTACTTTATGAAAATTTGTGATTTTTGCGTAAAATTTTATATCATCATCATTAGATTGTTCCAATCCACTGCTGGACGTAGTCTTCGACAATAGCACGGTACTGAGCTCGATATTCATCTTTTCGTTTTCAACCGCTGCCATCCACTTTTCGTATATCGTTACCCGTCATAACTGGAAGGCATCCTGCGCTACACTTACCAAGGCATCTACTTCAACGGTTATCGATTCTGCGACAGATGTGACCAGCCCACTGCCTCTTGGGGTTGCTAATCCTTTTAGATAAATACATTTTTGAAGTCATACTTCTTTCGGCGCGTTAGGGAAAAATCATGAGGGTAAATTTTTACGATGAACGCGCACATCGTCACAAAAACCGACACATGAAATTAGCTAGTCAACAGTTTAGATAATTTATTTTATGATATTTAAATAAAATTTATTTAACTAGATAATGAGTTATAGTAAAACTTCTTTCAATGTATTATTAAATTGTGTATTATTTTTCTATTATTAGTGTCGTTTTCTCTACAAACATAGGATACCGCGAAGGGTAAAATCTTTAGAAAGAATTATATCTTGTTACGCCAAAGAAATATAACTTCTTACGTGCGTTCATAAGTAGACACACACTTTTTTTATTTAAATATTAAATATAGTGTAGTAGATAAATTGGCATGAAGGCCCAACAATATTAATCGCAGTTGTTTTATGTCCAAATAGAATAGTGTAATATTGCATATACACAAAACTAAGCTATCATGACTTACCAAAATAAACGTTTTATGAAATATTTAACTAAAGCTTATGTATATTTTGTATTATACAACATACTCTTATACCTACATAAGCATGTTTATTTATGAGTAAATAATTTAATTTAAAAGGAAAATATTAGTTAATTCAAACGCTTTTATGGTAAATATGTAATATTTATTAAGTCTAGCGGGAGGCTTGCTACTTGCTTTATAAAAAATAAAAAACACTAAAATATTCAGTCACGTTTAAAGGGTACATTCAAAGGGCTCAACGTGCTAAGCCGTCGAGGCATCGTAAGAGATTTTATCTATCTTCAATCCTAAAAGGAAAAGTAGGTCTTCGCTGTGAAGTGTCGGCTTTTAAAAGCCTCTTAATTAAAATTTAAATTGAACTGTAAGTATATATGTATGTATCTAAACGTATGGCTCCTTCGTGATTGAAATAGAATTAAATAAATACCTCTAGATATTTATGTTGTTACTCGTTATATACGAAAATCTTAATAGTATTACTATTATTACCGCAGCAGGTCCCTGGGGTGGGGAAAGAGCACGCAACACCAAGTAGCTCATTCCTTACAGACAGACAATTACCTATTAATTATTTTTACTTGTTACGTGCTCTTTCCATTGTTGTTATTATTATTATTCTTGTAGCGAGATGTTTGAAAATATATGGAAAACATATTTTAAAAATTCGTTCGTACAATATTTCGATTCTCCAGCCTTTTGACAGGAGGGCTCCACTAGCAACTTGACAAAGTGCAAAAATACTACTGAATGGCTTGAGCGCTTCAGTCTGCTATTATTAGAGGCATATACACGTAGTTTCCTGTGCGTGTTCTACCAACATCGCAATGACGAGTCCCAAGATATGTTTGAGCCGATACCCAGTTCAGTTTAACTTTATCGCACCGCTCAAAGAAAAATGAAATTCCTTTTACATTATTGAGACTTGCGTGGTTTTCTAGGGTTTATATTGCACGCTCATGTCTGCTTCCCATCTGTAAAATGTGGAATAAGCTTGATTTTATTTTAGGTATTTTCGGATCACTACAGTATTAGAACATTGTTAAAAGCTGCTAACAGAGTTTTCCTTCAACGTCAGCAACACATTGGCGTCGCCTGTGCTATTGCAAATATCCATAATCCATAGTGGCTATGCTGTTATGTTTAGTTCATCATCATCGTCATTATTATCAGCCTCTCGATGTCCAATACTCGACATAGGCCTCCCCTAATCGGCGCCACTCCATCCGGTCGTGGGCCTTCCGATTTCAGAACCTTCCTACTGTCTTCTTCAGGTCGTGCTGTATACCCTTTAAGATCTCAGGCAATAGTAAGAGGCGAGAGATGCATCATACCAGGAGATGGGCAGCAGCGTCTTCCTGTGTAATACGAACACTTACTGCGGTCACCAACCCGCAATGCCAAGCGTGCTGACTAAATCACCCCCCCCCCCCATATTTAGTTAGTTTGTCTAAAAAAACCGCCAAATTAGATTACGTAGCAACAGTAGACACAATTTAAGAAAGAAAAGTAAGAAACAGGCATGCATAGGTATATGAAGAAAATGATGAATGTGAAAAAAATTTTAAGGTCTGTAAGGATACATGTATTTGGTATTTGCTGCTCTCTGCCTATCCTGTAAGGAAGCAGACGTGACGGTATAGTTATATTTATAAAGACAAAGTTAATGTTTGTCTTATAGACAACATAAATTTTAGAAAATTATATGTATTTTATGTTGTCTTTCGACTTAGACAAAATAAACATGATACATGTGTTTTCATATTAAGACCTAAATATCTAAAGCAAACCACTCATGAATTTGTAGATCTTTAGTAGATACTCATTATCATACTGTGATTTTAAGCGTAAATCATAATAATATGTTAATGATATTAAGACAGTACCTACATGTTAATAAGTTATAAGCGCTAATTTTAGCCACTAATAATAACACTCCAATAAATAGTCTTCGTTCTTAGCTCAGTAACTACAAATGTTTTTTATCCAAAGGATGGTTTTGTCCTGGTGGGCTCCGTGGCCGGTCAGCGGTATTGGTCGTCCATGTTGTCCTTGGACGCCAGGATCACCTGCGGCTGTTGGACTCCCGATGACAGCCAGGTTTACCTGGGTACCGCTTCCGCGTCGCTAGTCGTGATGGATGTGCATGGAGCTATGGTGTCACAAGTAAGTACCTTGTTTTATGGAATGTATACTAGAGACATAGTAATTTAAAGCAGATATTAAAAAAAGATGTTACGACATGGCTAAGTTTTATTCATTTAAATCCTATATTGATCTAATATTGTTATATAATTTTTGGGTATCACTGTGCGTTTTTAACTTTTCTTTAATTCTGAATAATTAGCCAAAGACGTTATCGGGAACGTTTGTCTATGTTTGCAAATATGTTAATACAAATTTTAAGTACAGTAGGTACCTACCTATCTAACTTTAGAATGATTAACATGAAATTCCTTTAAGCCCTTAAATTGCGAAAAGCAATTTATTGTGAAGCCAACTGAATCATTTATATGCCAATTATAATGTAAATGTATGTAGAATATTAATGTAGGTATTCCCTTTTATATTTCATCCCTTGAATTTAAAGCATCAACGAGTTAAATCGTAATTTAGAAACGGGTTTATTTATAATTTCGTTTGTTTATTAAAACGTGGTTTCGTTTGGAAACGTAGTCGAGGTGGTGTCGAGAGTTTAATAGTCTTGAAGCGAGTTTGTTAATATCTGGGCAGAAGCCAACCTTTGCAGGAAATTATAGCATGTTCAGCTAGTAGGTAAGCGAACGATGCTGGCAATATTTCAACTTTAACAGGGAGCCATCTAAGCTATGTCTGTAACAAGGACACGGGTAAATATAACTTCGTTAAATTAAGTAATGTAATGTTACAATTGGTACAGTATTTTAAATGTATAAAAAAATAAATGCATTATTTCGGAACTCAATGTTTGTATCTTTATTCGATATGGTCCTTTTTATAAAACGAGAAGGGTTAAAGTTACATAGTCTACCACGATAGTAGAATCTTTTCGACAGGCTTCTATCAGCTTCTAGAACATTTTGTACAACACTCGATGATCTTCCTTTTTTTTCCCTAGTAATATTTATTCGTATTAGACACGCGCATAACGTTATTAAAGTAAGGTGCGGGCTATCGATTGGAGCCCCAGGCACCCGGACTGAAGGCCTGAATTCGATAAATATAAATAGACATATTTACATTTACATATTTATTACGCTTTTGCCGTCTTTGTATCAAACTAATATCATTTCAATTCCTTGCAGGTAAAATTGGTAGCCGAAGGCAGTATTACATCCATGGCATGGTCTTGCGAAAAGTTTAAAATGGAAGAGGGCGAGGATATTGGAGAAAGCAACGTGGGTCATGTGCTAGCGGTGTCCTTGGGCAGTGGGGAGATCGTACTCCTCAGAGGTCATGATGACGTGAGCCCGGCAAGGGTCCGTACAGGATTAAGAGGCAACACGCTGGCAATGGAATGGGCTAACTCTCGAGAATTGCTCGCTGTTGCTGGAACTTTAGAGGCTGGTGAGTATTTTGACTTTGAAGGATGTTACAGAATTTGAAGGCTGTCTTAACTCCCTCGCAATTGTAAGCGTCTATATGTTTACGAGTATGTATGACAAAGCAAGGACGTTAATAACAAAGTTTCTCAATTTTGACTTAACGTTACTTATATAGTTTTGGGAATAATACGAATAGTTTAGGATTACACGTACCTACCTTTTATTAGTAATCACACATATGATGGAATTTTTATTCTTTCTATTCCATTGCGGTTTCGGCATGTGTTATATACGGTTACGATTGCTAAGGTTTACGGCCTACCGTTTTATGAGTTTTGATGGATAGTTCTTCTATTCAAAGGTCGTGAGAGGGCGATAGCTATTTACGAGCGTAGGTCCCATTGTCGGGATATCCATTCGTCGGAATAAAGTAGATTGATTTGTGGATATTTCCACGCGAAACGGAACGCACGAGAATAGAAAACCTCAGATATTTATCATTTGGTAAATAGGTATTATGTTCCGACCATTGTGTGGCGCATCCTTGAAATAAGTAGCTTTCTCTACTGAATTTCAGTTTTGCGTGTTGATAAAAGATTATGTATGTAACATATTTAGGTGCTTAAGTTATTTGTACTGAGTTTGGAGATTATGAGAATATGTATTATAGTTCAAATTTCATACTTACGTGTATGAAATTAATTAGAGATTAGTAAGCTATTCTGTACACAAATAGAAAAATAGTTATTAAATAAAGGTAAAATAATAAGTTTTGGAGTTCAAGACAATAACACAGTATTATTTATCTCTATAAGCTAGTAGTACCTATAACTGTATAGCTCGGAGTCAGGATCTCAATAATAGGTTCAACCCTTATTCCATGGTGGGTCGTGCAACATACCTAGACCATCGTAAAAGTAGACTACACTCCTTTGCCTACCTTTTCAAAGAAATATAAGCGTAATGTTTTGTTAAGGCTTATATAACATTAGTAAACTACGCTACAGATCAGTGTGAGCGGGTAGTCGATTCGTCATTAACTAGACAGATAGATA
>DWDT01000205.1:0-25025 GCA_018245595.1 Microceris scylla
ATACCAATTTTCATAATAATCGGTACAGTAGTTTTTGAGTTCATCGATAACATACATACAAACATTCATTTTTATAAAATAGATTATAATTCGTAAATAAGTTTGTGATCTCTATAAAATTAAAATCATTATGCACTTTTGCTTTACGTCACGAATGGTCTTATGTTAGATACATACGTTAAACAAAAGCAGTTTAAATTTACAAAAAGTTTATTTTAGCTCTTATTTAAAACAAAAAATATAAATCATATAATATATCTATTACAACAACATAGCCAAAAAAATTAGTAAAATAGGTGCGAATATGCGAACGGTACTGAAGTTCATACGAACGCGGATAACTACGTTTTGGCCTAGTTATGTTGGTCGAGTACGAATTTTGAAATCTATTTCTACCATTTATTTCAAGTATGACGAAATGCTTAAAATGAAATGTTAGCAAACAGATGAATTTCTTACTTCTTGTCCTGGTTGGCGAGCACGTCGCGAGCCTCAGAAGCTTGTCTATTAAACTCCTGCATCAGCTTTGTCATCTCCGCATTTAGGTTCGCGATAATTTCTTCTTTCTAATAATAAAGAAAGCTTTAGATTATCTCAATGTATAATATGTTTATGTTCCACAATAATTTGTAGTAATTTCGTGTGGAATTTAAATTACAAGTTTTTCCTCCCTCATCATATTTTTAAGGATGTATGTTAACAAACAAAGAGATCAGAATTTCAATAACTACCATATTTTTCAAGGTGTAAGCTTTCAACATACTAACATTTAGCGAAATTATTCTAACGGTTTTGGCCTATAAGCGTAAAAGAAAGATAAACACACATTCATTCTCATTATTATTTCTAATCATGCAAGAAACCAAATAGAGTACCTTCATAATTTCAAATTGACATTGATCCAGTTTTCGATTGATTTCATTCTGGGCCATAATGAGTTCGTCTTTGTGCGTCGTTACCGACGTCAACTTGTTGCGTAGATCAGCTATTTCTGCATCAGCTTGCTGCTTTGCAGCTGTGAAAATCTGCAGCACCTGGTTCTGATGCTCGGTCATAAGTTTTACTGTAGAACAACATATGCTTTGTATACAAAATTATCTAACGTACTTTTAAAATATCCAGACGAGACAACAGATCAATATATTTACGGCTAACGTTTGGTAAAACATAATTCCGAAAAAATTAGTGTTCATTCTTGTAAATAGTGCATTGAGAGGGATGAATATGTGAGAAGCACCTCAGTTCTGTAAGGGCAAATATATTTGATACTCGGTTCTCTTTACATATCACATAAGGAACCTGGCGTGATATTGTAATAAGAATTAAAATAATATGTTTCAACCTTTCTCTTCCAACTGTCGACCGTGGCTTTGTGAGTTTTGCGTCACCTCGAGCTGCTCGATTCTGAACTGCTTGACGAGCTGGCCGGAGCGCTGGTATGCGTCGCAGAGCGCCGCCTGGTCCGCCTTGCATCTCGACAGCGTCTGCTTGAGCCGCTCGCTATAGTCCTCTAGTACGTCGCAGATCTCCCGGGTGCTGCCGAGTCTGGTGTGGTCCCAATCACGTTTAAATCTCGCTTTTGTTTCAATGTGTGTTAGCTCGTGTAAAATCTGTCATTCGATCTATAAAGATCTTAATTTATAATAATAGAAATAATCAAATACAACAACATACACAAAAAGTCGATCTAAAACCACATGAAGCACATAGTGGTTCGTAAGAACTAAGACTTAAGTACCTTGTACCTGTTTGGCTGTAATCATTTTACGTCTCCCTACCAAACGAGAAACTCTTCCCATCTGGGACAAGGGCGCTTTCCAGCCCAGAGTAGGCAAGACAAAGCTCAGCAGTCGAATTCTGGATAAGTATTTTTCTCTGCTGAGTATACCACTTTTTACTATTTTAGTATTATATGTAGTATAGGTAGGTACTTCATGTTGCAAAATATTTTGAATAAAACCATGGAATGAATAGGAAAATACCAGGGTTGATATACTTATTTAATGTATCAAGGCGGAGACGTAATTCCTCTTGGTACTGGCTAGAGATAGCCTCGTGCTGCATTTGCACTTCCACCATGTTCTGCTGTAGCTTCTCATGGTTATTTTCCACTTGCTGCAACTTTTCTTTCAAGTCCCAATACGCAGTGTCTTGTGCTACCTGCAAACCAAACTCGTATTGTTCTAAGAAAACATGAAATATAGGTATTAGTACAGATTAATTTTATGTAGGTATTTTATTTTCTAGTTAATAGAACTATGTTGTATAAGGTGCTTTATTGGGCTTTTAAAGTAACGCAGTGCGGTCATTATTAGTATACCTTCAACTTTATTATCTTCGCAGTCTCGCGAGAAACTTTGTCACGCAGTTTTTCAGCATCTATATTCATTCTTTTTCTACTAGCAACTTTATTAATATCACTAATATCCATTTTTACAAGTTAACGGAATTTAAACTGGTTCAACAGAATTACTAACGAAAAATGGAGGGAATTCCTGTATTCGGATGAAAAGTTAAAATGTCTTTTCTGAACCAAAGTGGTTTTCTATACAGCCAGTTTACGTTAACATTTTGTTTATATAAGTTATTTTCTAAATATGAAAAATGACAATTTACTTTTATAATCATTTGTTTTTATATCTTTCCAAAAGAATCAATAATTACGATAAAATAACCAACTATATTATATATTTCATTAAATCAAAGAATCTTATATGACAGTTATCGGTTTTTGGTTATCTTTGCTTATACATTTGTTTTACGTAGTCTGTGGGGTAAATTCATATTCGATTAAGCTGTCTGTCAAAATTTCGATTCTGTCGAAAAAATAAAAAGGTACTATATAATTAGTGATTTAGTTTCTATATGTATGATTTTGGTAATGAAATAATACTGGCAGAATTATTACATAAATAATCGACTGAAAGTGATATTTTTATTTCACGTTATCCCACACAGTTATGTAACTGGTTGGTAAGGTTAAGGTTGTCTTTACAGATGCTCACTTCCTCGCTGTTCGGAAGCCTACGGGCGGCTCGTGCCTCCGTCATCATCTCAAGGAACCTAGCTGCTGCTCAGAAAGCCTCTGACCCCATTCAACAGCTATTCCTTGACAAAATCAGGGAATACAAGCAGAAAAGCTCGTATGTTACATTAACTATTCTAAGTATATTAAGATTTAATAAATGTTTTATTATGTGGTATGGTGAGACAATTTCAGTGCTTTTATTGTTGTATCTCAAATTTGCGAAATGAACGAATGCCAAAAATAGTAAATTGCTAATTAATTTTTAAATGTGAAGCCATTGAATTACGAGTGATGGTCATATACTTAATTTGCAAAACCATGATATTCACCAGGTGATTTAATTCATTCCTGATCTTAATCATATCAAATTTTTTACATAGTGCCATTTGCAAAAACTGAGCTAGGAATGGTTTGTTTTGTAATTATTACCTTGCATAATAATTATGTCAAATATGCTAACCATTTCTACTTCTATTTACATTCCGTAAAAAATAATAATACAACTCATGCATAATAATCTGTGTATATTAATGAGTTTTATTATGATGTTACAGTGGGGTGTTTGTATGATGGGAAAAAACTTATTATCAAACTTTTAAATACGATCTAAAGTGATTTTTAGCTGCTGAATAACTCTATATTCAGTGAAAAAGAATTGTATTAATCACCAAAAGTGTTATAAAAATATGCACAATAGGCATGTCTCAAGTTATCACCCTCTACTAATAATGATCCTATGCTATTGATGCACTAACTTCATCATCTATCAGCTTCATCCATGCTCTTATTCTATTTTTACTATAAAATGTTGTAACAGCTTAATCTATTTGTGTTTTGCGTATGACCTGACTAGTTTTGGATCTGTACAAGGTTCCTCCTCATGAGCTCCTGGCATTTGCAGTGAGGTCGCAACCTCACTGCAAACTATTATAATACTCGGACTGTATATTGCAACAACTATATACTGCAACTGTTATAATCACTCTTATTCTTGTTAAAAATTGACAATATATCATTTCTATAGGTAACTCAATTGTATTTTTATAGTAGTGAGTGAGAAGAACATAGGTAATATTTTTAATATTGCAATTCAAATACATTAACCTAAATTGAAGTAGTGATTCTTCAATATGTTAATAATATTTTGTAATATTAATAAACATTTAATACTTGCTGTTCAAATATATACAAGCTTCAAATCTTGTCGAAGAATAATCTAGAATGTTCTTGGATGTTCATAATATAATATGATATACAGTTTGTATAGATTTGTTAAACCTTTGTAAGTATATAAGATTTTAACCTAACATCACACTTGTAATCCCGAAAGGGGTGGGCAGAGGAGTGTAGTACACTCCCACCTTTCACCAGTTACATTTTGGTCCCATAGAATAGGTGGTGAGCCTATTGTCATACACCAGGCACAGATCCAGAATCCGAGACACTACTAGAAATTCTAAATTAGAGGAAGCCAATTACCAGAACTGGGATTTTAAACATGGCTTTTATGTTTCAGTGGTGGCAAACTTGTGGACCCTAGCCCTACCATTGAGAAGGAATTGAAGACTGAGATGGAAAAATTGGAGAAACAGTTTGGAGGTGGACCCGGTGTGGACATGACATCATTCCCCAGCTTCAAGTTTGAGGAGCCTAAGCTGGACCCTATTGATGACCAGGCGGCGCAGCCCAAGAAGTGAATGAATTAGTCATGTAATGTTAGTGCCCTAGTTAATTAAATAAATGCAGTCATTGGAACACAAAACTGTTAATCCACTTAATTTTTATGTTTTATTGAAACCCATTATAATTTATTTGAGGGACTATCTTAAGGATCAAACTTGTATATCCTTTAATCTCTGATATATTGCCAACAAAAAAAAAATGCTCATCAGATGTTTCACTAGCAAAATTGGAAAAGCAGTGTTTGATTTGTAGTTAAAGAAATTCATTTAAAAATCTTGTTAGATTGAAATAACTCTGCATTGATGTAACTCAGTTGGGGATTCATTGTACAGATATAAAACTATTAATAAAATATATTAAACAGGTTTATCCAATGTGGTTTTTTTTAGAATTTTCTGTGTCAGTGAAAGTCCTCTCAGGACTCATCCAGCCATATTGCATGTTATAATAGTTTGTATTTTTTTTCACAGAACCCTAAAATTTTTTTATAAATAATAATAGCCTAAATTACACTAAACATCACATATCTGCCAGTGAGTTTCCCTGAAATTGATTTAACCTTTTTGGAGAGGACCTGGCACAGACAGATAAAAATGTTAAATATTGTGTTTCTGTTACATGACCATATATTGGCAGCGGCAGGCAGGCTCAAATGCACTCTAAAAATGGTGGGATAGAGATTTTGAAATTTTCGGGCTTCCAGTCTTTTATATCAGATAGGGCATAAAGGCATATAGGGATAAAGGCATGAAACATTGGGAAAGTTATAAGATTACAGGGTTTTTCATGAATTGTCAAAAATTAGACTATATTATGTTGTCTAATAAATACAAAGAATACACATTAAAAGATAATTTCCTAATTATGAAAAGTTCCATTAAGGTTGGGATTTATTTGTAAAATTTTACGGCAAGTTACGTAAATAAATGTTAACGTTCATTACTAACTTATGTAAGCAAACTTAATAATTCTGGAGTGCTAAAAACTCAAAGATTTCTACGTTTGGATTTAGAAATTTGTTCTAGTTAAACGTCATTTTTTAATAACTTCTAAGAATCACATATGATTTTATTGACTTCTCAATGCAGTATTGTATTTGGGGAACTATACATTAAAACAGTCGAGTCTGTACCTACATCAAAACGATGGATAAACTTGGTTCAAAGATAAAATAATCATTTGGGCCCTTCTTATAGATTGAAATATTATTAGTATTTGGCCAACAGATGGCGCTGTTTACTGGTAAGCATTTTTTTAATGAGATGACCGTGAATTATACGTATGGTAGTAATAACCTACTAGATGGAGTTAGATATTCCGCATTGTATTACTTGAAAAATACTAACGAACATTTTATAGGATTTTAATTTTTTGATACTTGAAACTGTTCGAATCCGTTTTGAGTATTCCGTGAATTTGATAAACCGAGATCTTCAAAATACACGGAGAATGAAATCGTTGTGATTATGATTAATATAGGTGCATCACGCTGGTCCCTTACTGGATACGCAGAGAGCAGCGAATGCAAAATATCTATACCATTATAGACAGAAATAAATTTGTTCATATTGTAGCCATCATCACATCAATGGCATCTTTTGTGATGCTGCTTTTACAAACGGTGCACTTAATTATACATTATAACGGTATTTTATTATTATGAAATTATTGACACGAACAATTTTGGAGAGGTTAAATTATACTAAGCGAAAAAAACAAACAGTTTTTTAATTTGTTATCAATTAAATCGGATACATTTTCTGTGTACTAATGTGAATCAAATGGTAAGATAACATCAAGCTGGTATATTTCAGAAGTCCGTAGAACATGACCAGTAAACTTCCATATTCCATAAATACACAATTCCAATCGAGGCCAAATTCTACAAACGTCATTACTTGACAAAGCACCTAGTGAATTTTGTTGTAGTATATATACATTTTGTTTCACTTTTTTTGTGTAAAATTTAGGCTGATTGTATTATAACGCTTGTAATGTTGGTATACATACTCGTATGTACTTAGAAATTACGCGTAATTAATTGCCTCATAAAAAATTCTGAAAATGATTGCCGTACCAAGTTATAATTGGCTCTTCTACCTTTGTTTACAAATGATTAGTCACATTACGTTTGAATGAAATAATAAAATATTTACAGATTTCTATGGGGATTTTAAAAACTTTAATTTACGTTATATCACGCCTGTAAACCTTGACGAGGTTGGCGAAGTGTAGGAAACTCCACCAGTTGCTTTTATGTTTCACTACGGAATAGGTGGTGCGTCTTATGTCATGCACTGCTCATAAATCCAGACTCCGAGCCACTACGAGAAGTTTTAAGACAGAAAAATTCAATAGGATCCGACCCGGGGCTCAAACCCAGGACCTGTCGATCGGTAGTCGTGCATGCAACCAACTGGACCAACGAAGCAGTCAAATAACAATTTGTTTTCTTAAAAATACACGTAAAAAGAAATTTAATTTAAACGTTTGGCTCCATCATCATCATTAGCCCATCTCAGTCCATTGCTGGACATAGGCCTCCCCAAAAGGGGGTATATCCACGTAATGTCCACGCTGGGCATGCGGGTTGGAGATCGCAGGGCACAGCTTTTCGCACTGCCGGCGCTGCTGCCCGTCGGCGGCTAGGGCATTTAGCCGTGCCTATTTAGGCTGCGCTATACCGCTATCAACCGGTTGCCAGAGCGTCGTCTGTTATAGCAGGGTGCGTCACGCGCGGGTGAGGTTGGCCATATCATGTGAGAACTTAATTTTTTTTCACATGTACGTTGACATCGAAAACCGTGAATTTATTGCAATTTATTGCATTTAATGCAATTCAAACATTTACTAACCTAACGATATCAACTCAAGACTACTAGTACAAGATTACCAGCTCAACGTTACTAGTTCAAGTACGCGCTCAACGTTACCCAGTCAATTTTACTCGCTCAATGTTACTCGCCAGTGGTAAAACTGAAGTGCGCGGACGGTTCTTTCACTGCTACAAATTTATCGAGGTGTTTTCCTTAATGGACTCATAATGCTCCAGTTAATCCTATTACTCTTGTGTTTGCTTCCACAAAAACGAATTATTTATGTTAGAGTTATTAGTTGGCCACGTGTTGGTGTTGATTTGTGTGAAGATTCTTTGTTATATTAATGAGTATTTAAATTAATTATTAAATAGAAAAAAAAAACTAAAAAATTATTAGTAATTTATTTAACGCTGGTTTCCGATAAAATATTGATAATTATTACCCGAATCCTTAACGTGTCATTCTAAGCTCGGAAATATCTGTAGAAACCCTGTAGTGTCCATGCAAATTTACAAATCGCTTGCAATATATAACCGAATAAAAGATACGACCTCTTCGTGACTTTATTGGAATGTTATTTTAAAGCAAGATTTTGTAAAAATATTTTCACATACCGCTGATTGTCACGCCACATTAAAGCTAAAATTAATACAGGCAAGAATCAAGCATCGGGCCATATGGACTGTAATTGTACTGGTAATATAATACTTTGACAAAGACGCTGTTATGTCACTGGTATTAGAATGATAATCAGTACGATGATATAATCGTTTCTGTGTTAATGATTTCAAATAATCAAAACAAACTACAATTTTTACACAATATTATTAAAACAATAACCAATCAAATATCTAATTTGCTTGATTAATGTAAGCAGTGACTCCACATACTTGCTAGATACATCGTTATTTTATTATAAAACTTACCTGAGTTTTGACGTTATTTCACATAGTTTCTGCAGTAATCTTTGATTCGAACAAAAAATATAATTCGGTTGTGTTTTTCGTTTTTATAACGTGTGGATTGTCGACTTATCGCTACACAATTCCGCTGAAGGCGCTACATCCATCAATCAAACGTCTGACGACACGCACAGTCATCACACCGAGAAGATATTGTTGTACGAGTATATTCTTTTACTTTGAAGAAAGAAGCGTTATTTTTATATTTGTTTTATTGTCTGCGATATTTATTTGTCCGTTTTACTTTTCGTTCGCCGCGTTTTGTAATACAACAATATTTTAGAATGAGATATTTAATACAATATCAATAACATTAGTCAATCATAATTTGCTACGAGTATTGCTTTTGAAATTACGTAGTATTTGTTATATCTCGTGATAAAATTCATAGATGTTTCGATATTTGAAAGTATATAGATCGCTGATACGTGCTACTCTTGAGGACGAACTTGGAATAATTCATGTACACCTTTTACCGTCAAACCGTTTAGCAGCTACAGGGAACGCAGCAATGGTAGTTTTACAGTTGAATCTTGGTTAAGAGATTTCACATTACTATGTATTGCCGAAGGGCGTTTCATATTACAGAAAGCAGTGACATAAAATGGCCTAAGGATAATGATAAGCGTCCCATGACTATCGAAGATTGGATACAGAGGTCCACGCACAGTTCTGTCCACGTAATACGTCATGCAAGCTTCACTCCTTCCATTTCATAAAACGGACGTGCACGTGGTGAAAGTCAGTTAAAACATTCACAACGAACCACGAACGACAGAAATGGTTCGCGATAAAACTTCCGAACATTCGCACTAGCCGTGATTTCTCCGGCGTCATTGTTAGATCTGTACACTTTGGTCTCTTTTTATAACAACTGTATGGAAGTGTTCTCTATGTAATTAAAACGGCGTTTTGCTTTTTTTTCCAACTTCACACAATATTGTTGGGTTGAATGACATTTACAGGACTTTTATCGGTTTATAGTGCGAAGGAAATAATCCTGCTCTTTGAGTCGATTAAGTTAAAGCAGGAGAATATTACATAACAAATCATCGGATACACTATGAGTAAATGATTTTATATTAGCTCTTTGACAGCGCTTTAGATTTGGTTTACAAACTTCCCTCTGTGGAAAGACATAGACCTGTAACCTACAGTGGAACAATAACAAGGTTAGTTATGATGACAAAAATTTAAGTTCTTTCACGTTATACGAACAGACTGAAGAAAAATGTATCATTAATAGATCTTTTATGAATGCGAAATGGCTTTTCAACAACTTTAGATGCTTAAATTTTCGACGCCTAAAATGTTCTAAGTTTAGTTTTCGTTCAGAGAAGCCTGCAGGCTGAATTGTACTTCTTGTACCGTAAGGTAAAAACGTATTTGTAAAATAACGAATAACGTGTAGTATTTTAGATAACCTTCATATATATAGTCACTTCCACTTAAAATGTTAGCTGGTGCCGACAGCCGTGCGTAGGTACCATTCAATATTTGCGTGTGTTTTCTTACCGGAGAAACGTTTTATTGCCACATTTTTGGCGATAAATCTTTTCCTTGGCGCCCGTCATTTGTCAATCTCAATTTACTGTTAAAAGCCTTTATGATTTACGGCTTTTTATTTATAGATCGTGATATCATGCGTGTCCACGGACGTAACTAAAAGGGGGCATAGCCCCACCTACAAATATTTAGTGTAAGACGGTAGAACCATTTGTTACGTAACCTTTAAGCAAAAACTACATATGCCGCCATGACCGGAATCGGTCTGAAAGACTTCTCATATCTTTTAAGACTTAGTATATTAAATTAATCCTTAGAGATTAAACTATACGTTACTTGTATCAAGAAACGATCCAATCCTTATCGAGATTTATACTGATTGTTTACTGCATTCAGCACCTGTCACTCGGTGGCTAGAAGGTTCGTTTAGCAAAAAAAAACCTGAATGTTTTGACGTGAAGTTTACCAGGAAAATGTGGGCTTTGATGTTTCTGTCAGGAAAAAAGTTGCGAGGTAACTCGAAAATCATATCGCGTGAGTAGATAATGGTTGCTTTATTACCGTTTGGGAATTTATAAGTGTTTTCCTGTGTAATTCTTCGGGAACTTTTGCGTTTTCTTTCATGTTTATTTTTATATTTGTGAATGAAATTACGAGAGACTTATGTTCTATGGGTAATTTTAAAGATATTTGGAATATTTTTTACAATAAATCAAATAATTACTTTTAAGCGAACAGTTGATTATCGCAAAATAATATGTCAGTAAACGCGAATGCTGCTGCAGTTGATAGGGGCAAAGACGGGCAAATAAAAGTGGCGTCGACCTGTGGCGAAGCTTTTATCGAAGACGTGCCGCGTCTGCTATTTTTTCAGTTCACTTTCAAAAGTCCTGGAGCGAGTGCGGTTCATTAAAATTATATTTGAGAACGTTATTGATACTTTTCTGAAAAAGTACACATAGAAAGAGATAAGATAGTGGAAAGATAACCAGCCTCATAGAAATTTATTGAAAATGATATATTACGTCGAAATTTAACGCCGTTTTAAGTATTGCTACCAGTCTTTGAAAATAACCGCAGCAAGCATGTCAAAATTGACAACTGGTCGTTTTCTTTAAAATGCGACTTTCGTTGAAAGTTTTTTTTTAAATAGCGACAATAGCCATTGTACAGTTTATTCTAAAGTAGTTTATCAATAATATTCTTACTATTCAATGTTTCATGAGTATTTATATACTTGATTGTACGAGTAAATGTAACGGCTTAACCCACGTGCATTTTTCGGGATGGGCCTACTAGTTCGGTCCTTCAATACGAGGTCCTTCTTCATAAGCTACCGCCGTAGCGAGGTCTTCGCCGCAACCTCATGAGGAAGGATTTCGTACAGGTTCAAAACTAGTCGGGCCACTCTGAAAAATGCACGTGAGTTAAACTGAATAATATTCCTTACCAACCTTTAAACAACGAAATTTAAGTTATAATATTTATCTTTTTCATTTGTAATTTACATAATAATATTCAGTGGCATCCAGTTTGGACCGCAAACATATTTCTTTTCTCTTTTTTTACATAAATCTGTCCAGCCTATTAGATTAGCGGTGGCTGTTACATTTTCCAGAGCCATTATTCTTTCGAGTTGAGTACGCGGTCGACTGTCGACGATAAATAATACACGTTTTATGGCAGTTTTTATTGTTATTGGATTGCGCTGAGAACCCGATAGCTTTTGATGTCGACTACGTTATTTTACTCGGTGGCATAGAAACGATATAATAGAAATTGGTATATCTACTCCGAGGATATAAAGTTTGGTGCAATCTTTTTAAATCGCCTCATCTCCTGCTCTTGTTGTGTTTGTTTTGGGAGCTGTTTCGTCTAAGTGTTTATAGTGATAGGTTATTTTAATAATGTCGGCATTCCTATTACAGGAATATGAAATTTTACAACATTGTGTAGGAGAATGCCGACGACGAACTGTCGTTCATACTCCGCGGCGGGTGTTTCGCCGCATGGGTATGAGTCTATGGGCCTCGAGGATTCCCTCCTTACCCGGGCAGTCTCAGGGGGTCAACTAACCCCCGGTGCTCTCACCCCGTCGCTAGACGATGTTGTTGGAGATGGATGATGCCCTGTCTGGATGCCCAACGTAAGGATTATGGGCAAAACCCTACAGAGGAGACATTTGCCTAAGAGTTTATTACACTGATGATGATGATGATGACGATGATGATGATGATGAATTACACGCGTAATGGTTGAAACGTCAGTTGTGTGTAGCGAAAGTTCATATGTAATAGACGACATCATTAGATATAATACAGGACGTAAATACTTACATAAGACTATACCTATATACAAACATTTAATCTGACATACTTTTACCGAACGAAGGTTACGCTAAAGAAATGATTAAAATAAATTTGAAGAGAGCACTGAATTTTATAAAGTATTTGTCGATCACATTTCATAAGAAGTAGAAAGAATTAAACAAATCTTCATTCCTGAAGATACTTGATACATCGATAGCAAAATATCTCATTAAAGTTTCTGATTCACAACCATAGACAATATACATAAATGATTTGCACGTATATTAAATAATTTAACAGGAAGTAACAGGAGCGTAATGAAACTTACGTTATCTGAACCGAATGTATCCAAGATCCACGTAATATTAACACCTCAGGTGTTTACGATTACGATGCGAATCGTAAACTTATTGTAGCGTCATTCTCGCCCAATTCCATCAACGAATTTTTGCTTCGTTTGCCTTTAATATTTCATTACACGGTAGTAATTTTGTTATGTGGTATTACAATCTGAGCACATAATTTGGAATTACAGAGCGTTTATTTCTTACATTATTACTGTTAAATATTAGTTCAGCAATTGAGCTGGTTGTATAATTATTTAAAAAGGAAAACTTGTATTTTCAGTTCATAACCTTAATTCACGATGTTCACTAGATTCTTGTTAGCACCATAAACCATCTTATCAATATAAATCAGTCCATGAAAAAAACAACCCACAGTTCGTATACCGTTAAGCCGGGAGAATGTAATCAGAAAAACAATTTCCCGCAAATTTAAAGGTACAGGGTCGTGGCAAGCAATATCTTTGGGAGCGTCATTTTTTTAGGGTCTGCATCGAGCAACGATGTTGTGCGACCCGTGCTACTGAATTAATGAGGTGATTTGTCTGCGGGCAAAGTAAAGGAAGAGTCATAGCTTTCAAATTGAATGGAATTCAATTTATCGAATCGATTGAATAATAGGAGCTAAGGTTAATAGTGTTATTTATTCTCCCGAGTGTTTTATTTGTGGAACATTTTCGATTCCCTGCAACGGACCTCGAGTAAGACGTCAAGTTCTGTTCGTAATTGCAGTACACATTTTACCCCAACCAAGATTTTCACAACCATCCATGTTTGCACATAAAATACTAAGTTTTCCACTCTTGTGAGTTTCCATTTACTTAATTTATATTGCGTGAAATATAAACTACTATTTTTTTCATGTATGTAACATTACGCCTGTAATTCCCGAAGGGGTAGGCAGAGGAGTGTAGTACACCCCCATGTTTCACCAGTTACGTTTAAATCCCACAATGGAATAGGTTTTGAGCCTGTTGCCATACACCGGGCACATATCCAGACTGCGAATTAAATAAAAAAATTTAAATTAAATTAAATTTTTTTTCGACTAGAAATTCTAAATTAGAAAATTCCAATAGAATAGATTTTTTTTCATGAATTCTAATAATTTAGAAAAATATTTTCGTATGCATATTATGTGATTATATTGTAACCCGATATAAAATACACCTATTAAGCAAATATATTTCACACATAGTTATAGCAAATATGTTTCTAGTTCCAACGATGTTATGAAATCGCATATCGATCGAATATTTTTGCAAGTAACTTTACAAATTATACGCTGGTAGGTACTAGGAACATTTTCTAAGTTATTTTTATGATTATCAAAATTGTTATGCATCTTGTCTAACCAATGTGGACTTTGTTAAATAATAGTTAAGTGTCTTTTAGTTGATACCACGAATGCTTAATTTACGTAACTGTTGAAATATATCGAAAAACAACGTTGACAATGACAAAGACAGGTATATGAATGATATAGTCGCTGATATCCAATTTCCTCTGTACACTAATTAAGATTAAGATTACATACAAAATAGTTTTTTAATCATGTACACTATTAACAGATTACAGTGGTCGAGAGGCTAAAAGTTAAAATTAAGAGCATTAATAAATTGATCTAAATATACCTACTTACACCCTCATAATAATCTTGCCTGTAGTCCCCGAAGGGGTAGGCCGAAGAGTGTATTAGATACACTCCCGCGTTTGACCAGTTACGTTTAGGTCCCATGGAATAGGTGGTGAGCCTATTGAGCTACAGTATATAACTGCCAACTTTATACTAAAATGATAAGAAGATACTATATCTTATTTGGTCTTACTTCTGTATGAAGTCGAACTATTTATTTTGTTACAAGCGAATATATCTCATAAGCAAACTAAGTATTAAATTATACTACTGTCTTTGAATGTGCTCGGCGATAAACAATATAAAATATACAAAATAATATCTAGTGCAATTTATATAGCGATGGAAAGCATAGCGCGTTAATATTGGAAATTGAATGCTTTGAAGCAACCATTTTATAACTAGGCGCCTTAAAGACAGATTTTCCTCATTTCCTGCAGTACTTTATTCTGCTACATCATTTCTCCGACACTCTAGCCCCGCGGCGTTTCTTTAAATAAAAATTCTTGTTCAACATTATTGTCTCACCAAACATGGATGAACGATAAATGATTTCTGTTAGATTTCAAAATTAGGTTTCAATCTGATACACGCTTGTAACGGTCACTGGGAGTAATTTGACAAAGTTGCATTAGGTTATTGTGTAACGGATAACCAACTTGGCAATGTCAAAATTGACAGAGTAGGATTTCACTCACACAATGCCGAAGAATTGCAAAAGTGTATTTTCAATATCAATACACGAGTATATAAGACCGGCTTAAGTAATTTACTTGCAGCAAACTTGTTGCAATTTCGTTAATATAAAAGTATTTTACTACCGATATTTTTATAGATTCGTACTCTTTTCTATTTGGTAATAAGCTGCCGTGGAACGGGTCTCTAAGGTAATCTGAGGAGATCAGCTTTCCTTGGGCACAATGATTTTTGTTCTTTTATCAATGGCAGTCTCTTATATTTGATTGAAAACTACGGCGTTCTGTAATAAAAATGGATTCGCATTTGTCATTATATAAGCAAGAATTTATATTTTGCTATGTAATGCTTCTTTCTTTGGCGATGATATCATTAAAATATATATTAACACATATGTATTTGTTAACAGTTCATCAATAATTTTATTATAATTTCGATCAATATTTGTAGTAAAGTTCGTTTGAATATAAAAAAATAAATAA
Source organism: Microceris scylla (assembly GCA_018245595.1). Classification (NCBI taxonomy): domain Eukaryota; kingdom Metazoa; phylum Arthropoda; class Insecta; order Lepidoptera; family Hesperiidae; genus Microceris; species Microceris scylla. The sequence goes on from DWDT01000205.1 coordinate 15,466, forward strand.
ATTCAAACCATATTTCTTTATAAGGACATTGGAAGAAATAATAACTTCAAAATTCCTTTGTGGAACGAATAATTCGGAAAACCGTACAACATTCCGCATAATTTTATTTTGATCATTGCGCAGCAATTGAACGAAGTGTGGCGTTAAAAAAGACTTTCAAAGGGTCCACTCACAAACAATGAAACCGCTGTGTAGCGAATACTATGCTCAAAAAATAATGAGGCCTGAACCCCACTTAAGGAAAATGCGGTAACAACCTTAGTGGAGAGTAAAATGTGGACGTGTACTGGACGTTTTAGGGAGTTCCCTGATTTATTGGCGGGAAACCGGATGAGATTGTTCAGGAAAGGATATTTGGTTTATTGTTTAGTTGTTGGTTAAAACAATTTGATGTATACAGAACTCATTGAAACGCTTTAGTTTTAACGCGGTAGCGCTTCGAAAACGAACTTTAGTTTAGCAACACGGAGCATGGTTTGCTTTTAAATGGTCGACCGCTAATGGCAAAGTTTGCTGACGATTTCCGTGCTTTGAAGTCCGTTTTGATTTTTATTATTAGGCAGCAATCGTCAAACCTATTGAATAGCCGTTACAGCAGCGTTAAACATATTTATTAACCTACTGGTATACCAACGACGCATAGCTCCACCAGTTGGAGAAGCTTGGTGTAATATGTGGAACGCTAATGAACCATAGTAAAAGACAATGTTACGTACTAATAACCAAAGTACTTTTAAAAATACCTATCATACATGACACGGAATTATGCTGCAATTTATTTATAAGCGCTTTGTGACTTTTAGCGTATGTGTGCCGTTTACGCTCAAGAGTACTAATGCTATTAAAGTCAGAGTTTAGTGGTTCCATGAGGCTTTTAGCAATCGTAGTTTATGAACGAATCGTACATTATGTAATATTTCGCAATTATATTAAAAAGAAGCTAGAGCATAGTAAGCATTTACTGGTAGATCGTAGTGTGGTACACTTTGCCTAGCACGGCAAAATGTTATGAACGGACAACAACGTAGGCTTTGGGAGAAGCCTTGCTCTGTGATCCCCAGACCACAAGACCCGCGTAGTAATTATGATCAAAAATAACTTAGGGGAGGCCTGTGTCCACCTGTGGACTTAAAAAGGCTTATGATGATGATTAATAACTTCTTAGCGGATGAATTGTGAAGAATCTAAAAAATTAGAATTAAGTTCCAAGCTAATCATTTTTTATGAAAAGATTTCGTATCAGGAAATACCGATTTTATCAACAATGAGTTTAGGAACTCCCTTTCAACACGATGAGTGGACCAACAGCAAAATGTCTCTCGATTCTTATATCGAAAACGGGCAAATTCACTTTGGAGCCAGCTGTTATCTAACGTCTATTCTATATCATGTTATTCTGCAACCGTGCCACAAATGTCTTCTATTGATTTGCGATACAAAGAGGATTTTATTTTAAGTTAAAATAATTGTAAAGTTTCTTGTTGATACCTCTTATTATTTGCCGTCGAAATAGTTGTATAAGCTTGATATATGTTTGTGGAATAATATACAAATGTGATTTATTTCTATCATTTTTTTGTGCAAGTCAATAAAATTTTATATTCTAAGAAAAAATCACAAACGCTTGTAAAAAGAGTCACTTTTTTATGGTGATCTCGGCGCAATTTTCTATTAAAACAAGTATAATTAAATAATTTACATTTCTGACATTTGTGCCTACCTTTAAAATGTGAACATCTCTCCACTACCCTATACATCTCTCTATTCACACCCAATGACTCTTTCTTTGACGAAGACATATTATTACGAGTATATTTCATACAAATGTAACCTTGGAAGTTTAAGTTTATAATGTGGCGATATAATTCATCACGACGTAATATTGAAAATTTATATATTTTTCTTAAATTCATACTTCATCATCAGCCTACTTCCGTCTTCTGCTGTACTTAGGCCTCCCCAATGGCACATTACTGAGTCAAACTCATACTTAGCCATTGCCTTATACCAACTTATACTCTTATGTACATTGTTTGTTTAATCTCAGTTGTCCCCCTACGTTTTTAAGTCGTATTGTGGGAGCTGCATTTCATATCTGTCTTATTACGAAACGTATTATATTGAATTTTGTTTCTACTTAAAATATGGGTAATACTTTACCAGCATATTGTAACAGAACAAAGCGCGGGTCTAGACGCAATATTTGGGTATATTAAAACTTGGCATTAAGTTGAAAGATTTATTGATGCTGGAGATACTAAACAACAAAAGGTGCTTCGAGTCCGTACGCTTCAGCGGCTTCAAGGCTTTATAAACTATTTTGAATATCACCATTTTGTATAAACACTTTGTAATCAGATATTTCTGTTTATACAATGAACAAAATATTTCATTTGAACTATTCGTGACAAAATATCAATGTATTGTAGGAATAAAACTATTCGCTAATAAAAGGTTCCAGTTTATTTTAGAGTATGACGCATACTCCGACTGCATATCCACTCTATTCGACAACGAACTAACGAGAAATATTAAAGTTAATCTGAATTCCTAAATGTTGTATCTTACTAATCTATGTAAACAAGTCCTTAAGCCGATTGTCACTGGCCTTAAGCCTTTAATGTGTCAATCCGAAGACAGGATACCTAAATTTCCTGATAATTCTACTAGTACGATTGCTGACACAAGTAATGTCAGTACCCCTCTACAAGTGATTTAGCGTTTCTTGACCTGAATGTTCTGCTGAGTTATGAGTTAATTTATATGCGGAAAATATGGCGAGGATATAGGAATGGCGCATAAGCGAGTAGAGGCGTGAGGTTATTTGTCTTCTCGGATTATGCAGGTTTTCGCAAGTGCGAATTTAGCAGGAGAAGTATTTTCGTTGAAAAGTTTCATCTTTACTGTTTCTTTCTGTGTCTGTGCTAAAACAATTTCTTTTATATTGTAATGAGAACGCAAGAAATATCCAAGTATATAATATGTAGTCTGTGCTCATCCCAATTTAAAAACAATTAGATAAACGGGACTCACAATTGTCTTTATAAACGTACATATGTGCGTTATAAAAAAAAGTATCATTTCCTATAGCGGTGAAAAAGTAAACGTAATTACGAAATCTATATTCTTTACAGATCTCCGTAACTTATTTCGATTATATGTAAGACCTGTGAAGCTGGTAAACCCGCACCTGGCCAGCGTGGCACGTTATGGCCTTAACCCTTATTATTCGAAAAGAGGATTTTTATCCAACGATGCAACGATTAAAAGAGCTTATTCATTGATGATGATTATTATTATATGAACGAAACAGAAATACGTTAAAATTTGGAATAAATTTAAATACGTTAGGTTAACATATTTCTGCCTAGCACATCTTTAAACCGCAATACCTAATGCGAGAAATGCCTGCGCGCATTAGGATTTTCGATGATGTTCTCTGAAACGTATTAATACTGTCAACCCTCATGTAATTAGCATTGGTGTAGTACTTTTCATAATAATGAAAGATCGTTGTTCATAGTAAAACAAGAAAGAGTGTTGTTAACGATTTCCATGAGGATGATAATGACTACGATGACCATGATAATTACGCTCAGAATGATGTTAATGGTGACATCTACACTTCAATATGTATATATGTTTAAATTAATTGATACACTTAAAGCCACATATAGAATACCATTCGAATGTGCCCTTATCTGGCCAGAATATTCGTCAAAATTAATAAGACAGATCTTACACAGCTCGCTTTCCGCTTGGTACATCCCCAAAGCGTAATTCTAACCGCAAACGGCATTACTCGATATAAGCTTACATACAGTCCACACAATGAAGGCGAACTGATTTGCATTTTAATCCAGCCTTGTCGGCCCGAATATTGTCTCTTGTAATTGATAGGTAACACCTATTTCTTGCTAATGATTCTTATGTCTAGGAAGAAGTGTTTCTTGGTAAATCTGAGCACGTAAGCAGTGAAATCAAATCGTTCGGACGGAAACCTAAATAGGCTTTCATCTCCTATGTCCTGGGTGAACATTTTAACGAAAATAGTTTTAAATGGACCGGCTCGTTGGCTGAGTTGCAAGTACGACTATCGAGCGCGAGGTCCTGGGTTCGATCTCCGGTTTAAGTACTATTAGTTTTTTAACGTGTAACTCCTAGTAGTGGCTCGAAGTCTGGATAAAGGAAAAGTATATTGAAAAAATAATATTTAGTCAAGTTATATAGGATTAGTCTGAAACATAACGACTTTGAACATTTTATTACAGTTGTTATCTCCCAATTTATGTTAAAAGTCAGACGTTTATCTTTATATAAAAGTTGAATACTTATTTTAAAATAAAATAGTACATTTTATTTATACGCTGGATCAACGGCTAGAAAACCTAATCGCTATGCTAATGTTCGTGGGTTAATTTTTCACCTAGAATAAATATTTGTGGGATGATGGTTAGGATGAGACCGTACAAAAACATATCTATGCAAGTATATGTACAACTATATGTACTAATCTTTTTATTAACACAATACAATCTCCCTTGATGCTTACTTTGGATCCGATGGGAAGAAATATCTTGGGGATTTAATACCTCGCGACATCTCCACGTACGACATATACCAAAAACATGGGCTGCGTTGTCCAGAGATACTATTTATATTTAACGCCTTAAACCTACTTTATTTCAAGTGATTAATCCATGTATTTCGTTCACTCCTTCATCTAAGTCACAGTCTGAACTTTATCATAAAAGGTGTAGAAATGGAGATACTCTACAAACTAAATGGGAACGCCTAGTGCGTATTACAGTTTAGTGCGTATTACATTTTAGACTTCATTATACACCCACAAGAATATTTATGTAAAGCCCTCATATCACTGTAACGCCCTATTACAATGAAAACGGTTTATTTAAATTATGTAAGATATTGGGCCAGAAATAATACGAAGGATATTTAAGATATTTTAGGATACCTATGACTCAAACCTCAACATAGCAGTTTAAGCACGTATTATTTGGGGCAAAAATAAGCTAGTTGGGGCTAAAAGTTTACTATTACTTACTTACGGAATTTAAATACGTTAGAATTCCTTACAATTTCCTCTACGTCGAGTAAAGCCTGCACCTTAACATTTTGTCAGTATAGTAAATTATGAATATTATAAAAGAAAAGTATCAACAACCATGGAATGGTACATAGGTAGGTATACATGATAATAAATAGACTTTATAAAATATTTCTAATGGTTATGTTGTTTCAACATTCCTCAAAGAACTCCTAGCTGTAAACCACAAACTGTTGTGGACTCTGTTAAACGTTCCTTTTTCAGTTTCATCCAAAAGCTGCGACTTGTTCCCCGGTACTTCAGGATTGTTGAAATAAAAATAAAAAGTGAACAAAGTAAATTGTGGAGAGTGAAACATTCCTGGTTTTTGAAAACGCTCTTGGTGGCGAATTAGATTTTGTATTTCTAAAGTTTGGATTTGAAACTCACGCGTCTAGGAGTATGTTTGTGAAATCTGTCCACATTAATACAGATGAGCTTGCTTCATTTGGCATGGAGATAGATCTGAGTCTACGTCTAGGTTTATGAGATAGATCTGGGAAGGTGCATGTGCGATTTATAATACTTTTGTAAACCAACCACTGAAACAGAGAAATAATGGATTAAACGTACAGAGATAACTTAAGTTTTTGTGCAGAGAAAGGCGTAGATACATAATATATACTAGTAAAGTATTAACTAGTAAATTATAAAACAAATTTCCTGTTTTATTACAAAACAAATTTCTTGTTTTATTTGTTGTATCAAAAGTTTAATGAAGTTGATACAATAATTATTGATCGATTTTATCGATGCATCTGTATACTCGTAACCTACTCACAGAGTTAACCACGAACAGGGGCAGCTTAACCTATAGTGCAGGGTGTGCAATGCACACGGGCGCTACACGAGCTAGAACCGCCCCTGACCACGAATTAATATAAAACTGAATTTTAATGCGAAGTTAATTCGTTGATCGGTAAATATCAGCTATTTGGATGGATTACCAGTTGTTTGAATCTTTACTGCCCTTTTCGGCAATTATTCCGGCAATTCCATTGTAGTGTTAGATTTGACGTATTGGACAGTCACAAACGGTGCAGAACAATTTTGACGCGGTCAAACTATGAGCTAGAACTGAGACCATTATTATGGTTGACGTTTATTTCTGGAAATGTTATGTAATCATCTCCTGTTTGTAAACCTGCATTGAGACATTTCATTAACTAACTTAATAATAACTAACTTAATAATTAACGACACATAGATATTGTTCTGTGTTATTGGACAAGTACAAGAACTATTCGAGGCAAGGTGAAAAAGATTTTATAGATATGGTATGTTCTCGATTTGACCACAGACTTTAACCATAAACGAGAGAGTATACATATACGAGTATGCGTGTGTGTGTCAGTGCATGGTAGTGTGTGTAACGTTATTTTTATTGATTTAATGTATTTTTTATATATTACTTTTAAAAACCTTAGCATTTTGCACTCCTTCTCTATATAAACTATACATAAGTGTGTCAAAATTCACACTCCTCCATCCGCGTAATTTTCGTAAAAAGACGTACAAAGTTTTTGTTTCACGTATTAATATACAGATAAGTATAGCTATATAAACATAAATGCCACCTACCATCAGGCGAAAATACACCAAAAAGCAGCCCTATAACAAAAAATACTAGAATTGTCACAAGATAACTATAATAGTATTTGACATAATGTAAAAATAAATGGGCTGAATTAACTGTTAATTACAGTTGACAAATTGTATCGCGACAAAAAGAAGCTTGAGATACATTTATTTGCAGTTGTCTTAAGTAATAAATTTTCCTTTTTTAATAGTTTCGTCTAATTTGAATGGTGTGTTGCAAAATAAAAGATAAAATTCAAAATGTACAGAGAAGGGGAATAGTGAAATATTCCCGGTTTTCGAAAACGTGCCGTTGTATTCTAGTGGCGTGTTTGTTTTTTGATTTGTTTCCTTTTTAGTGACTCTGGCTGAAATTGTGAATTCTAGTGCCACTGGTCTATTCTTTCTACAGTGTCAGACTGTAAAAATAATATGTCTCAGTTCGTTGGATGCCGAATAGAAAAGAAGAATCCAATAATTCTCATAAAAATTGTGTTTATAACGTTATCTACATCGTTCTCAGCTAAACGTTCAGGTGCACAGTACAAAAACTTGTGTAGGGGTAGATGATTTTCCGAGATGATTTTAGTGTAGCTTTATTAAATCTTCAATCAAGATTATTGTAATGTTATAGCAAGTGGCTAATGAAGTTTTCGTTTCACGGATATCGATTAGGAAACAATATAAAAATATCTTTATTTTGGAAAACATTTTTAAACCTCGTTTTTATGACATACATAAAAAAACGGCTTCCATTCTTAAATTAATATTATTAATTTAACATACTGTTTAACAATAAATGTGTTAATAAAAAAAAAAAATTCGCCGAAATGCTGTAAAATTTCGAGCGTAGGTAATGTTAATAAATATTTATTTAAGCATTAATGGCACATTACAGGAGCAATAAAACGCAATATCAGACGCATGTTGTCCTGCCGCAGTACGTATTTACACGGCAATTAATCTCTTGGACAATTTCTCGTCCGTAATAACAATTTGCGACGAGAATGTTTCATTGGCCGTAATTAAAGTAAAATTAGCGAGTTGCCCTATTTGGCTGCCACGCGGATATTAAGTATGCCATTTTGAAGCGTTCGTCGTATATTTCACGTGAAATGGTATTTTTTTAAATAGAGTAACAAAAAATGCCCTTTTATATAACTGAGCATAAATCCGTGCGGATTAATTTAGCATGCCTATTTTAAATGTATGTTTACAAATAATAAAACGATCGTGAGGAGCTTAGGGTTATTGGCTTGCTGTTTTGGGCGTGATTGCTTTTTTGAGATTAAACGTCCCTTGCTATGACAGTAAAGGAAATAAACCGCTGACTTTGATCTTCTCTTTACATAAGAAATAACAAAAGTAACAATTACTCAGGATTTTTGAACCTGTGCTTGATCGTTGTTATTGGAACGAAGTTCCTTAACGCGGCTTGCGAGTAGTGCGATTTGGTGGAAATCGTCACGTAACGAAATGCCGTATGTTGTGTGTGTGTGTGCGTGCGTGTATCAAGTCTACTATGTACAAACAAATGAGCACACGAGCAGGCGAGGCGGCTGCGCAACTCTCTCTCACTCTGTGTCTCTGTCCTATTATCATATAACCTCAACACAGGGATCGTACAGATACGTGGAAATTTTTTGAAAACGCATTTGTTATTTGTGTTTTTGTTAAAATCTGTGGTCAAATTGAAAATAGATTAATATTATTTGTCTTTAATATTTAATGTATGTGTAATGGGGGAGCTCATGAGGAAGGACATCAAACAGGTCCGAAACTAGTCGGGCCATCCCGAAAAACGCACGTGAGTTAAGCCGTTACATTTATAATCATGTGAATTAAATAAACCATTTATTGTACGTTTCCGTTGTCAATGTCAGACATGAGACGTCCATAAGACGTCGATAATAATATTTTTTGTCAATAAGTAGCACATTTTTTTTTCTAAGTGTCTTATACACCCTAATGGTCTCTACAGCTTCACCGAGCTTTAGTGACGAGACCAAGTGACTGCGCCTGAATTAAGGAGTGTGGGGAGGGGTAGGGATGAGGCTTGGCACGGACTGGACCTCCGGCTCCGGCCGGCGAGAGAGGGACTAGGGACTGTGCAACCGATCCGTGGGTGTCTCCTGTGATACTCGAACCAAGTCACGGATAGACCCGGTGTGTGCTTATCGAAGGGCAGCGGTACTGCGACGGTCAAATGTGCGGGGACGCCATACGTCCGCCCTGTGGAACGCGGTGTCTTAGTCCTCGCTGCACCGGCCGGGACGGTGAGCGTATGGTGGTTGCTTAGTGTCTGGAGGGGTGACGAGTCTTCCAGAGGAGACCTATCTGCGAGTATTATATCATCGTCAGGGTCATCTAATACGTGCCTAGGTCTCCTGAGGGGAGCTTTTGCCCCGGCTTGACGGTGGGGGTACGCGACCCCGACGCGATGAGTTCATTTCGATGGATTTCAGTCTTGTCGAAGTAGCTCACGGCTTGCTTGTTCAAGAATTGGGCTATTGTATCTAAATGAAGGTCTCTAATGAGATCTACATTACGTAGGTACCAGGGTGCCCCGTTTGCTCTGGGCATAAAACGATTTTGTAACATTTGGAGGGTGCTAACTGATTTTACGTGTGCAAAGGTGATAATGGCATAAGTCATGATGGATCTGACACAGGTTAAGCATAGACGGACTTCCGAGCGAAAAATAGCACAGAGGAAATATTTATAATTAATTTTTAATATTAATTAATTTTTTAATTAATATTTTTCCTGTAATATTGGATGAAACTGTCTGATGTAATTCATTCCTTTAGATTGTTTGCCTTGAAAAAAAAATATCAAATAAAAACTGAAATATATAAATTTCATTTCGAAGTAC
>DWDT01000206.1:0-24995 GCA_018245595.1 Microceris scylla
CTATACCGCAATCAGCCGGTCGCCAGAGTCTCGTCTGTTATAGCAGGGTGCACCACGTGCAGGTGAGGTTGGCTTGGATTCCCTTGTTGGAACCCCTTACACCCCCCTTATAGTTATTAGGCACTTTATATTCTCTGCCTACCTCGCCAGGAACCTGGCGTGATATTATGATAATAATGACTCACATAAACGATAGTATTTAATGTTCGTGAACAGGTAAAATATGCGACCTGTGTTGCCATGGAAACAGTACAAGATATAGACATTATCCGACGTTTAAAACTATTGCGGCGTTGTGCAGAATTAGCCTAGGTCGGGCCCAGAGCGAGATCGGATCCGGCGAAAGCTCAATTTGCTAGCTCTCCCCAATAGTTTTGTTTGAACACACGCCCGTCGTATCTCCGGAACTATCTCGCGAATAAGTCACTCGACCGCGTGCGCTTGCGCGGCGACAAACGTACACACGCAAATAACATTATCCACTACCAAAATAAACTCTACTTACAACCGCTTAAAATTCATTCCACCTTGCCAAAATAACAAACGGCCATAAAAATATGATTGAAGCAACTATAAAGGTTAACTATCACGAAATAAGGTCTAATTTAGATTGTTGCATTCTTTAGCAGATACGCCGTTGTGGATTGGGGGACGTAAGAATTCAAGTAAAAGATGCTGGAGAGATGATTTTCGAAATACGAGGAGTGAAATCCGAAAGCCTGATAGCTTTTTGTCGCCGCCCGGATGATAGTTCGCTTTTAATTATTAAAGTGCTAATTAGACATTAGGGGTCCGCTAAATATGGTGAGACCGCGGGTAGGCCTGGGCTTAATTAATCCTTATCGGCTATGATAGTAATTAATAAAATTTTTAAGTATTTTCTTGCCAACTTAACCCATTTCAAAATGCTAATTTCTCACGTCTGTGTAATAATTATGTTCCGATTTATTTAAAGGGTATCTCTAATTTAATCGTGTTCGAATAAAGGTTGTCGAAACATTATTGTCTTTAGTCTACTAATACATATGTGTTTATTTGTGCTGGAATTTTATTACCATTTTTATTTTTCCCTCCAAAATTAAATGTTTCTTTAAGGAATCTAATTCTTTCAAGCGATGTGTTCATATTTCGAATAGAAATTGTTCCCAAAGTTTCAACGTATCTCGATGTTCGTATTAAAAACATTTGGGATAAAGTGCATGAATATGACAAAGTTTATCCGAATATTAACCAGGACCCAGGGATCTTCGAGACGGCTCGGGATTTCAAAGTCCCGACATTTTATGACTTGTTCCCGGAGCGGACACAAGAAGTCCGCACCCGACGCGGCCGGTGTGCACATTCGACGAGTTTTTCCTCGCCATATTGAGTTGCATGCCCTTTATATATTGTCTTTAGTTCAAAACTTTCAACCTTCTTTCGTATATTAATTTGGCGAAATGCACGTCCCTCCTGAATATAAAGCATACCTCCGCGAAACATTTCAAATTTATTAACCATTTATCCATATAAATATCATTTTCGGACAAGAAATGAGGATTTTGGGACCTAATGTCTGGCTGATATGAGCTTTCCGCCAGGAGTATAATTATTTTGTCCAGAAATCGAAATTCCGTGCGGCAAAAACTGTTACTGCTTTATTCATCTTGTTTTAGAGGAAACGGATTGTATTCTCACCAGCCATGTAACTACGAAAGTGTAATCTTTAGAGATGTGAGAATTTTTTTATTAAAAACAAAAATAGCAGTTGTTAATGGTATTATTGACTACATTTTTGATTATCTACCCTAGTTTACGACGTATGTAGCTATAGCACTGCGTAACAATAGATACATAGGTTTATAGATTTCGATGCTGCTATACACTTAAGGTATACCACTTAATAAACACCAACAAGACAAGTAATTTCAGATGGCCCTGCCCGATAGGCGCGCAGATCGCGCTAGCGTGTCTGTAAATCCTGTAAAGATTACTCTTATCGATACTCGCGCCTAAACATTACTTTGCGCCGCGACGTCCTTTATCCGGCAATTTATTACCCTGTAAGACAATCTGCGGAGCAGGCGGTGAATGGCGAGGAGCTAATGAACGTATCGGTTGCAGCGTCGGGTTACACTCGTTAGCCGGCCTGATGCCAGGCTCCTACGCTCTATTGTCTCCTGGTACCGATCGGTCGGCTATAAGATTTCAGGATTGTGAAATTATTGTTCATCATTCAATTTCAGTTTGAGTTGCCTTAGGACACAGAGATTCGAGCAGCGTTTTTTGAAAGTCATGTAATGTCATGAAAGTTTACTGTATGAAAATGTCCACTATTCTAAAATGTGTATGAACTGATGAGAGCAAACCTATGTATATTAGGTACATATGTATGTTACGTATAAAAAGTTACTGCGAGTAACTTGTATTGCGCTCAAAATCTTTTAACTAAAGCTCGTTTGGACGCTGAAACCAATATGACTAGCTAATCAATCTCCTGTGCGCGGAATGGAACTACATTCAAAATCCATTCGAATTGTCGGCGCACCGGAGCGGTGGGATCGGCTGAATGGAAACGACAGCACAGGTGACCGAAGCGGAGGTGCTTCCAATTTGTCAGCCAACAAAACCAGCCACCACCCCGTCAGTCAACGGGCGCTCCAACCAGCTAAAGAATGAAACGATGACGGCGCGCGAGATATATGCGACTCCGCCGCTCGACGATTAGGCGTGATGCCAACCCGACAGCGGCCGATGATTCACGAACGGGTTGAACGAACCATCCCGAACTCGTGGCAATTGTTTTCTCGGGCGGACACCAACCAGCATGCGGGCTTGAATTTCGATTGGATAATTCGAGAATTGGACGCCTGGTTGATGCTATGATAGGTTCTTAATTGCTGGGGCTCGCGGTTTCCCGGCCGCGTCCGGGAGCGCTGTTGACACCAATTGCTTGTGTCGATGCGACCCGAATTGGTTACGACTCCTTGTTTTGATAAGTGTTTAAATTGGAGAGTTCAGAATTTGCGATTTATTTGCCCAAAACGCTTTTCAATCTCTGTATTGACGCCTCGTATACTTACAACGAACAATAATAATAAGCTCCAGTAATACCAGCTACCTGATTTCTTAAAAAAAATCCGCGTTCCAATTGAAACGTTTTGCTCTATATTGATGCAGTCATTCATCAAAAGATTCACAATGTTTCTGCTGTTACTGGATGAAATAATCGCGAAATTATACCTTGTCTGCTTTTATACAACGAATTTCGTATCCATTCGTTACTTAGCACTTTATTGTGACAAAGCAAATGCATTAACCTTCAAGACCTTCAATTGCTTTGTTGAGAAGCAGCATAACTTGTATCATATGTATGCCAATACGATTTGCCTGTCTGTAAAAGGCACTGGTTGCATTGACCTCAACTGATAGCCTTAGAACGACCCAGTGGCAGTGTACCTCGTTATTGCCATTGCGTGAGGAACCCGCATGTCGCAGATAACACAGATCTACGACATGAAGTGATCCAACCCACACCTCAGATAGATACAACGTAAAACTGTAATTACTTAACTTGTGACGACATGACACGAAAACAACTTAAGCTGTGTATTGAATAAAACTGAATATTACGTAGAACAATATACTGGTTAATTTGAACAAATGAGGACACAATATCCTAAGGAAAAATTATAAATAGTTTCATAATGGCAGTGTAAAAATAAACAACTCTTCTGGATTTAATGAGTTTTTTCTATTTAAAGCGAAAGTACGAAACTAATATAAGAGACTGGTGATATTTAGGCTGATTAGTAAATAATCTTCAGGAAGTGACCTGAAAAAGTGCATTTACAAATATTAATGCGCACTTGCATAGAAAATAAAGTGCATTTCTTGATTTTCGCGTACGATTGCGAAATTCGCTGGCAACACTCATCGCGCCGATGACATCGTTGTCAATTATTTGGCAGCGCCCCACCACATTCTGGGTCACAAAGACCAAGATCACCAGCAGGTCGAAAATCTTGATTTTGGACCTTTTATATTTGAAACTAAGGTCCAAAATGCAATGCAACATGCCATCCGAAATTGGAGCACGATTTATAAACAAGTAGCTATTATAATTTACCTAATCGGTACTATTGGAGGTTAAGTTATTTCAGTTGATGCAACCCTTTTTATTCTGAGCCATCATCGGTTCAATTCTTCTTCATTATTTCAAATCAGGGCTAGATTTCTTACCATTTGTCTTCTCTTTCACTGAAAATTATCATCCTTTACCAATGACACTGGTATTTTAAATAAATGTTTGCCAAGTTGCCTTCATCTGCGAATTAGCATAATGATGTCATCGACGAATGTTACTACTGCTTTCTCAATGCCATAAACTACACAAGTTAAAATAAAATACAGCAGATCGAGCTCTTTCAACACGGCGTATTTGGTGATCCGCAATAATATAAAAGATTCCATGATCATTGAAATAGAAACTAAATACCATGAAGTGCTGTAGCACTGATTACATCGAACACGATATCACGGAGAGTAAATGAGAATATAAGTAAATGATGAACTTAGAATGAACTTAGAATTACGCAATCATCATATTATATTTTTATCCTACAGGTCCTGTGTCTAAACACAAATATTCTCTTCATATCTATGTATGTAGATATTGCAATCCATAAACTCACCTTAGATATGACTTCTTAAATAACTAAATTTATATTAATCAGGAATACCTTTTAAGCATTGGCCTCGCATGCCCAAGTTTCTTCTTTTATATAAATGTAAAACCGGAGTCCCTTAGCTGCTATGGGTGTTCAAGAATATTCAAAGAAATGTTATATTATAAAATTCTCTATACAAAGACAGATAGATAAAAGCAAAACAATATATATCGAAGACAAAAGTAGCTGAGGTCTGTAATCGAATATCTCCAGCGATCGACGTTCCGATCTCCGTTCACGATCCCATCTGTATCCGATGGCCGCTGGTGTCCGTTTGATTTACGAACACTCGTTGCGAGGACGATAATGAGTTGCGCCTGCGCAGCACGGATTATGAGCGGCCATTTTTAAATTAACAACCGTTGATTTGAAGTTCGAACGTTATGCTCGATTTTTGGCGGCGGCCCGAAGGCTTCGGAATGCTGAAGTTAATGAGTTACCTAATGAATGTTTTGTCCAGTAATATACGAGTAATTTTTAATTTACGAAAATAAATGAAAATGCGCACGTGAAGCGTGGGAAATACAACAAAACCCTGATTTCTTTTTAAAGCAATGACGTATTTATTTTTCTGTTAATAGAATGACAGACGGTTATGCCTTAATAATTCGAAAATAAAAGTAAATCCGTACCAGCCAAAACCACCGGGGGCTCAGAAATACGAGTGTATGGAACAAGCCAACTCCGTTGCAAAGTAAAGAGTCCCACAGGGATCTATTCTGGGTACCCTCTAGTATATCGGCTTGGAAATATTTTTTTTTCCACATCTCCTGCTACTAAGTGTTGTATTTATAGAAATAGACGGCGGACGCTTTGATTTCTATTTAGTTTTATCTCAAGTTTAAATATGTTTAGTTTTTCTAGAGGAGGCGAGACTCCGAATGATTTTAATTATGTCTCTCAAAGTAGCAACAAGATAAAGTTACGTATCGAGGAATCCCTAGTTGCTTGTCTATCGGTTTATATTTCCTGAAGAGCGATTAGGAAATAGTTTACAAAAATATAATTTTGAACTGCTCTTTTGGTGGTGAACAAGATTTGAACTACCGTATGAGCTCAATAACCTCAAAAAATGTAAAACCACCTGTGTTTAATTTTGTATTGTCTCTCCCTATTCAGTAATACGTTTTGAGTGTATTAAAGAATTTGGTATGCGCTCGTAATTTTTACTAATTGCATGTTTACCGTCGTCGACAACCCGGTTACAAGCAGCGGGTCCCGTAACGAAAATTCATTAAGAGAGCACCATTAATTTCATTTCTCATCCAATGCAATGCCATTACTCTCATTCCGTACCAAAACAAACAAATCCTGCAATTATTCTGACCAAACAAGTCACACATTTGAACTCGTGTTAGACGAAAACGACCCTTGCCACCCTAAAGATAACGCTCAGACCATATGCATCAACGTTCGTGCGTTTCTCTGGTTTTGCTAGGACAGCGTTTTGTTATACGAGCCAAAGGAAATTAATCCGTTTTGTTTTAGTATTAAAGTCCATGTCAATATTGTTGTTATTGCTAAGAATCTTGATCCCTAGGTTTGATGCTCCCGAAATTCTCAAGATATTGAAAGATTAGCCGTGGGTTGGTGCAGGATGTCCCCATAAATAATACATTGGAGGGGACCAGTGATGGATTGTCTGTCTGTCTATCCGCATTCTATTAGTCGAAATTCTTAAAGGGTGGCTCTTAGGGTGCTTTGCTATTATTAGGAGCAACCAATGTTAGCTTAGGAAGTGATACTCTCCCTTCATTAATTCTGTTTTTGTCATTCGCATGCGAACGATGTACCTACACTGTTTATTTGCCAAAAATAATTGCTATGTGTTTCCGTTGTTTTTACAATTAAAATTTAGACCGGAATTAATGACACTAAGACGAATTACATAATGTAGTTAAGGTTTCAGTTAATTTCAACCTCCTAAGAAAAACTTGGTTTAAAAACGCAGACACGCTGCTTAGAGATATATATCCTCTATTAATCAATCAAAGGCGAGAGTGATAATATTTAGAAGACTATAAGTAATATATAGTAAGCGACTTGTGTATCGTATCAAAGTAATTAAATACGAGTATGTGATGACGCCATGGGCTGTTTGTGTCCTAAAATGTTTTAAATTTCGACATTATATTCTCTATATTTTGCCACACTGTAAACAATTATTATTGAAGATCAAGAATATTTTTATTTTATACGAAGGATCGAATCCTTGTGTAAACACTCAGTAGTGATAATCCCGGTCTAGTGCATGCCGCGCCATGCGGGTCCACGACCACTGGCCTGATTACTTTCAATTTGAGATCATTACTTTTAATTCCATCTATTGAAGTTGCTTTTTGAGTTAAGGGTTTTAATAGTTTTGTATATAAAAATGTAATAGTAAAAGCTGCGTGAATCGTAACAAAAATGGATCAAGTATCACTTCCAGGGAGAGTTTTAAAGAAAACGATTTCATGATTTTAGAAATTTCATACCTAATAAATAAATAATGAGTGTTTATGAGATAAATATTGGCGACGTGTAAGGAACAAGGAACAAAAAACTATCCGCACATGAAGCGCGATACGAATATGGCATTAAAATATCGTACGAAATTAATCTGATCAGCTTTATACGCGAAACGCTCATATACGTTTCGCACGCGATAATCCGCACTGCGATGTTTATGTAAAACCGAAAGTGGCTTATCAAATATGATTTATTATTGGACGTATGGAAACCTAAACTGGCCATGATACGTGCAACGATGTATTAACTAATTATGTTAATGGCTCAATTTATAATTGTCAGTTTTAGCTTTCGTCTTTTTTCTAGCGCCCGGTTACTGAGCAGCTGAAAAAGTGTTTAAATGCAATCGTACCGCAGGTTACATCGCTTGTAGCGAGCGACTAATTTCTTATATGAAGTGTAGGTAAATGAATAATAGTTAACGTTTATAAAAGTGTTAATTTCTCTAAGATGACTAAAATCATCTCAAATCCGTATCGAAAGGCCTTACAAATATTACTTTTATCTCTTTCTTCATTGTATATGATATGAAGGTAGGAGCTGGATGCGGCAAGCCGAGGACAAGGCTCGATGGCGCTCCTTAGGAGAGGCCTATGTCAGCAATGATGATAATAATGTTATATGAATATTGTATTTTTTAATCTATGATGCACTGTTCCATTCGTTACGCTCCGATTATGGCACATAATCTTTAACCAAGAAAAACTATTTAACGCAAAAACAGGTGGAATTGTTTTTCCTGACAGAAGAAGGATGGCTCGTATAATGGTCCTGCCCCAACGAAAACTGTAGCTGCAATTAATGCATTGGTAGTTCCACGCAAATCCGATGATGCATATCACTTGTGTGGCATATCTCCCAAATTATCTGGTTTCTAGTTTCCTACTAATTTATTACCCACGTATCATTAACGATGGGAAAATCCCTGAGGGAACCTACACGCTCTTAAGTTTCCTGTAATATTCTTTATAGCATGTGAAGTCTGCCAATTCGCGCTAGGTCAGCATTATCTGTATTATTTTTGATCTCGTGTATGCAATTTTTCCAACTGATCATGTAATCAGCGTATGAAGATAAACTTTATGGATTTTAATCATCTCATGATAGTTCAATTAAATTATTTAGTGTTGATCAATTAAGTGGTTAAAAACATCGTGTGAAATCTGCACACCTTAGAATAAAAATATAAAAAAAATTCTTAGGTGTGTGAAATCTGCCAACCCGCACTTGGCCAGCGTGGCAGACTATGTCCTTAATCCTCTCAATATGAGAGGAGACCCATATGCCAACTGTGGAATTATAATGGGTCGATTATTTTATTTTCATTAAAGGAAGTTGATTACAATAAACATTTGAATATGTATAACAAAAGATTAGAGGCTTTGCATTTATGGGCAGGTGATAATATTTTTGATAAACAATTAAAAATAAAATGAAGCAAACGGCTAGAAACAATCTTCAAACGATACCACATTGTAATAGTCAATATTCCATCCTCACATAATTGAAACGTTTTAATCAATACAACAACAGTGATAAAACAGTTTTAATATATATGTATCTATGTAAATAATACCGATACGATAGATTTAATAAATATACCTGCACACCTAAGAATTTTTAACAAACAAATTCTAAGGTGTGTGAAGGTTGCCAACCCGCACTTGGCCAGCGTGCCAGAGTAAGCCTCAACCCTCTCAATATGAAAGGAGACCTATATTCCAACAGTGGAATGATAAATGGGTCGATTATAATTATTTTATAATACATATAGATTACGCAAAAAATCTGTTCAATCAGATGTTTAATTTGTGAACAAATGCAGCAGATGCATGTCGTAAATCATTGAAGCCGTAAATATTCACACATAAAAATATCAGTGGTAACGTACGACCAGAAGTGACCTGGGAACTTTCTGATATCACTACATGAGGATGAAGAGATATTTGATAAGCGATTGTCCAAAACTCCTTGCGACCGATAAGAGCGTGGATTACCGACTACAAGTTGATTTAGATACAAGCAAGCGTAACACGATATAGGGTTTTGATGATAAGGAAAATGTAATTTATTAAACTGACCGACAGGTAATTTAAGGCATTGTAACCATGTTTACCATGGACGGCCCAGAAACAGACACAGCGTTTCATTGAACGCAATACTGAATAGTATTTTATATAGGAAATTTAAAACTGAAATAACAAAAAGACGTTGAAAAACTGAATTAATAGTTCTTGTTGTATTTTGCTACACTTCCTAAAAGAAGTTTTCGAAAAAAGTTTTTGCGAATTTTGAAAAACGTGACTTCATATACGTAATAAAAGGAATCATTGACGATAAACTGTTACATCTACCTGCAATAGATCGTCGAGCGAAAGAATGAGAAGTGACAGATACGAGGAAGATTGCGAGCGGCCGCCACCTGTTCATGTTAGATTGATTCCCATTCTGCCTGTCCCTTCAAATAAAAACTTCGTGAACTTATTGACAGGCGACAACGATGTCCGGAGAATTCGTATTTGTCGATTTGTATTTTTGTTATTTGATTTGGGGATATTCAGTTTATTATAAATGATGGCGTTGTTGTCACGAAATTGAATGTTTTATTGCGTGTTTTTGAGTTAAGTAGTGACAATTTGTTTTGGGCTCGATTAAGATAATTCTATTTTACCAAACCTAACGGGGATGTGGATGAGAATCGAAGTGATGTGTAACTAATTGCAGGCAGACCTTCAGTTTCTAAAGTCAACATAAAATTTAACTGCCTCGTTGGTCGAGTGGTTGCAAGCGCGTCTGTCGAACGGGAGGTCCTGGGTTAAATCCCAGGTCGATCATTAGATAATTAAGAATTTCTAGTAGTGACTCGGAGTCTAGATCTATGCTCAATATATTCCAAGGGACGTAAACGTAACTGGAGAAACGTGGTAGTGTACTACACACCTCTGCCTACCTCTTCGGGGACTACAGGCGTGATGTTACGTTTTCGTTTTAATCTATATACTTATTTGCCTCTTCTGTAACTGCAACCGTAGAAAATAACATAAAAATGATGAAAATAAAAAGAGTACTTTACTGTTTTATAATATCACTGAAGACGGGGATGTGCACAAAACTTCAGCACTTGGAGCTGAGCCACTCCAGCTTTTACTTCAGAACGGCGTAAACTCCCTTGTTTATGTCCCACACATTCTGGAGGATGTTACTTTTCCATTCCGTTCCCAGTTCGACGTGCTTAACATAACGCCCGGTGCGTTATGATGCTCCCTGGGATCGTGGTGCTACGAAGATTGTCTTACCGTCTAAGTTAAGGAAAGGAGCTCAAATTAAAGGCGAAAGCGACAAATATGACAGATTTAAGTCAATACTTTTAATTGTTTCCTGGTGGGATATGATGGTGAGCAACACATATGCGGAAAATTTGATGATTAATTTTGTATAAATTTTTTACTGGTAATCCTAACAGTCGATATACCCATAATCGTCTATTGTGAAGTAAAATTCTTGTAATATGAAAAAAAAAGAAGTAACTCAGATCTTGCACTTTTTTTGATAATCATTAAGTCGCCAAGAAATAGCGGTATTCATATTCAGATCGTAACATTTAAACGTTATAGATAATATTAGTTCGCATTGACGCATACTTGCTAATGTAGTTCACAAATATATCGCTTATGTTTCATCACTTGGACCACACAACGAGAAACTTGTGCCAATATCAACTTTTTATTATTGAAAGTATTTATATTATTTCACTTTGTCTCCTTTCACTTTTTAGGGAAGTTTAGGCGGTTTAATACACTTAGGGAAGGGACGTGTCCCGAAACTTTGCCGGGTTTGTTTCAATCATCTTTTTGCTAACTTCCCTCATAGTATTGGGCGAAGTTTTCTTTTGCGTGTGGATGTACATGTATACGTTTTTTTGATGCGACTGTATCGCTTCTTCGACCTTAGATAATCATTATCAATAAAGGGATTAAATGTTTTTCTAATATCGACAATTTTTTTAGAACTCCTGAACTTTTGTTACCAGAAATCAAAGTTTGCCAATATGAAGCATTATAATATAGTACCTATATCATACTGGTAAATATATAAAGCTAAGTCATAGAAGTACAACAGACATACGGATTCGACAAATTTTTTGAACCAATGATATCATTGGGCGCTTGAAATGACGATTAAACAAATTGAATGTATGCATGTATGTCACTGATTCACATTGATCACACGATGTTCAGTAAGATATCCATTCTATTGCCATTCTCTTAATAAATTCTCACGTAATTAAACTCTACTTCCGATTAGTGTCGGATCATTATTGACGTAGAATAGTAATTTAAGACAGCGAAGCAAACCCAAGGCTGAACCGTTTGCGGGTACTACATACAATGGTACAGCCGCCACTGACGATGAATATTTAAATGTGTTATACGCATAGAAAATTGGGGCGTACGTTTAACATAATAAGCGTAATTTTGGCTTGTGCCTTTGACGCACTGTGATGTATACATCGTTGTGAACTGTAAGCAACAGTTATACCAAGAGGAACATATAATACGGAGGGCGGAGGGCACAAAAGCCGATCTATCGAGGTGTCGGGTTACATGCAACAACATGCATTGCATGCATGCAAAGGCCTGATATTGAACCCTAGATTTATGCAGCGGCAGTAGGAATAATAGGAGTTGCAATACGTGGAACATATAAATATGACATGGGGCTCGAACACGATTATGACAAAGCAGTGTGCGTTCCCGGGACCTTAAAGACACTATGAAAGTAAGTTACCAAGATATTTCCCAATGAGTTAAAGAAAACTTAAAACTCAATTAGAATCAACGCATTTCACTCCAAAGTATAATGCGAATCGATCTGTATAATATGAGATTGAATGTTGTTAGTGGGTGGAAAAGTCGATTATTTCTTAAGCGATTGTCGGTATTCATCGTGCTACTTTTGTATGACAGGTATTAAAAATAATAGCCAACAAATTTCTAATCAATTCAAGTTATTCAGTACGTAATTACACAATAATTGCTCGCATAGAATACCATATAAAAAAAAAATTAAAGTTGGACGATAGAACCACAACTGTTATGGGGCCGCCTACACAAAGCTGAAGCATAGGTTTTGTGTGTTCTTAACCCCATTCGGGAGCCGTCACCCTGACAGCCGACAGGCGTAATCTCACCCGGCCATTGTCGAACCCGCTACCCCTTGGAGCAACTACTGAACAATCGGCACATAATGACTGCACTCCAGCACCGTGTTTTCCTTTGTAATCATCCCCTTGCCCGTTCCCCTAATGATTTTTCCTCTTATTTGTTTTTGTGCGGTAATTGTTGTTTGGTTTTCCTGTAAATTGCTTGCGCTTGTAAATAAGCCGTAATAAAGAAGGTTGAGCTGCCGGCGTTAGTGATGTTTCTGCGAGCGTTAGATAAACATGAGAAATACGGAAATAGTCACGCTTTGTTATTGTTTACTTTTTGTCGGCGTCCTTTTTTTATATTTATCAAACAGCTCTGGACGAAGCGTCTAAAACTGTACACGTGATGTATTTAGCTAAGGATGAACTTGTTTTTCATGAAACTGTGAAACGAAAATGAGCTTCGTTGAAATGCACCTATAATTAAAACCAATTTCCCTACAATGAAGCTTACAAACCTTAACTCCCATTCAGCATATTTGAGGCCACACGATTGAATGGCGCGTGAAGTAAGTAGAAAATTTCAATATGAATAAATAGCGGGCCTAGAGAAGCGCCCTGCGAAACTCCGACACGTGTTGCCGGGCTTAACTGCACTTACAATTAAGCTTTAAGCTCCGGTTAATTAAACTCGGGCCGTATTGTCGCGCGAAACCCTTTAAGCCGCCCACAATAAGAGCTTTTCTGTAAAAAGCCTATTGAGAGCCACGGCTCGGACTCAATTGACGGACCGAATACTTTTAATATGGACTCAAGTGTTTTGTCCCCATGCAAATAGGATTTCGATTGGATTCAAACGGCGGTTTCCGTTATTGACTTTGTTTAAATTTTTGTTTGAGTGAGTTTGGATTGTGGTGAGACGGACCTTTTCCAACTGAGCAGTAGAAAGTTCAGTAGCCGTGGGAATAATTAATATGTAATTAACTTCTAAACCATCGTCAATTAGCTATATTGAGTTAAGGGTTGCTGTGGTCATTTATTATTACACTGCTTTTACGATGTTCATTCAATTTTATATTTACAAGTATTTTAAATTTGTTACTATTTGGTAACGCGAGATATAAAATTTTCGTACACTAATAGAATTATGTTCGCATAACGTTTAGCCTGTCGCCAAAGAAATTCGAAACTTAATGCGAAAATTTATAACCGTTAATTATTATGAAAAAGGAAATAATTATAAATTACTGAGTGCCAATGCTACTAATGATGTAGCCGCACCCAAATGAATCTGGGCGCGGTCTCATTCAAATAACACTGCGATGAAAGTCGCATTAAAGATTCGATTAGTCTATCTTGCGGAAGTGCCATGGGAAGTTGCTCGAGGTGACACTCCAGTGATACTTAAACCCCTAGAAGTCTGAAGACTGCATAAATATTAACATTATTCAACTCATTGATAAAGAGAATACCAATTTACTTCATAGTAATTATACCTACTACTGATTTAATCCATAATGTCCTTGGATATTCCATTAGGAAATTCATATGGACGAATAATCGAATGTATGTATAAACTGTTCCTGCAACTTATTAGAAAACTGTCTACAATTAGTATTTTGGCAATTTTATTGTTATAACATTGATATTTTTATTTCCTGTAACCTTTTCGATGAGCCTCGCGTTATCGATTAGCATTGAAGTGAACGTAATTTATAGCTGGATAAAATTATCAATATCTTGAGAGCGTTATATGATTCCTGTCAAAAAGTCACAGATAAGATTAGCGAAAAAATTTGATATATTTGATAAACTACATTTTTCTACGATTTGCTATCACGTGAGTGTTTACATACAGAGTAGTTAAATGGAACGACTGCTAAGCAGTAATCTGATAGAATGCTGCTCAATCTAACCCTAAATAAATAGCTCTCGTGGAAATCACTATAAATCTATCAGGGGTTGTTAGGAAATGAGCAATAACAATATTTTACTTTCTAACATAACTGTAAAAATAGAAACATTCAAAATATGGACCAATAATCACACGTAAAAGGATTTAGCGCTTTTCATCATCATCATCTTCATCATCGTCAGCCTGTCTCAGTCCACTGCGAGGCATAGGCCTCCCCTAATGAGCGCCATCGCGCCCTGTCCTCGGCTTTTAGTATTGTTTAATTGACACTATATTTATGATTTGCCTCTTATATAATGAAAACTATTGTTTGTACAATAATAATTCTATCACAATACTTAATTGACCAAAAACATTTAACTTATTTTCATTGTATACATCTCAAATCAAGGAGAAAAAAATAACAGAATTCATTTCCTTCGTCCTAATAATTACTATAGCAACATTTGTTTAAAATAGTTACTAGTATATAACAAATTAGCCTTAGTTTCTATAGATTTTACTGCAGTGTGCTTAAATATAAAAATAATACTACGTTAAAAATCTTTTCCCCTTTCCAGTCCGGTTCTCAGTCAGCCAGCTCACAGTGGAACACCGACCTAAGCTCGCTAAGCGGGAGTTACTTGACCATTGACTACGGTTCCTGAATTATTTATGCTCTCCCGTTCCGTTACATTGAATAACTAATGATGTGTGTTGGTGAACGAATGCGCACATTTACTTTTGTTAATGTTAATACCTAGTCTGCCCCGTGTCTGATGCCATCTTGACTGTCTTTCAACCACGTGGCAGAGTTGTCTTATTTCATATCTTCATTCACGGTCACATTGTCTACTAGTTTGTTTTCGCTAAGTCAATAAAAATTATTTAACGTCCCACCACGAAGTACAAGTTTTGGTTATAGGTATATCTCTCAATATGTTAGCCAATTGATTTCAATTCTATTGTATTTCTTTAACGTGTGTTTTCTTCGAATCTTTTTTATTTCTTTTTCTTTTTCAACCCATTACAATTCCACTGCTGGAATACGGGTCTCCTCTCATATTGGGAGGGTTTAGGCCATAGTCTGCCACGCTGGCCAAGTGCGGGTTGGCACTTCGAATCAAGAGAGGTTTATTAAAACCCATCATGGTAATATCTATAAAAATAAATAAAATCGGAGTGTCTGTTTGTAATATCAAAATGACCGTTTTTTACTAAATGCATATGTATGTATACACGGTACATATACCACAATAACATTTTTTTATTATTTTTGTCTGTTTGCCTGTCTGTCTGTTTGTTCCGACTAATCTCTGGAACGGCTGGACCGATTTTGACGGGACTTTCACTGGCAGATAGCTGATGGGGTAAGGAGTAACTTAGGCTACTTTAAATTTAGAAAAGGTTTTGACTCCTATACGAACGAAGTCGCAAGCACAGCTAGTATAAAGATAAAAAGCTATTGCGAGGTTTATTATTACGAGGACAACACCAGTCTGTCTTGTGTCTGATGCACCAGAGTTGATATACTTGCACAGGATGCATGCTTTTATTAATAGCCCCACTGCATTGTTATTATGCACAGGCATTCTGATCACGATCCGAGAAAATTCTCCAATGACACCTATTAGTTTGATATTGCTACTATATAATTCTGATTGTTTGATAGATCTCTTTATTGTCGAGGCAGAAGTTTAATGGTTATTTAAATATGGTGACGAGAAATGATTATAAAAACAGAAAGGCAGATTTTTTGTCGTTGTTATGTTACGCATTTTTATGGAATTTACGTAAGTGCTTCTGCTTGCGAGTATCTTCAACTTGCGGTGTGAAATTACCAAATCACTTTCATACTTAAAAATAATGACTGCCGGATACAAAGTTATCGTGGAAACTATTAATAGGTTCGCTTAATTTGTACAGAAAATGACAGGTTAATTAAAAACTACTTGCCGGTTATAATTAGCTTACAAATTTAAGCTTAATTAACTTACAAAACAAATAGTTCAGTAACTTTCCATTATTTATATTCCCTTCAGATTTTTTCTTCACTATACTACGGTATTGAATTTGTTTTCATATACATAGGTAGGTATATTAGCGTCTTCTGTTAGTCCCCACATTTCTTTGCGACAGTGTTTTAAGAATATTAGTGTGTTATAAGTTTCAGTGATTGGTTTTTAAATAATAATACTAATATGTACCTCATCTATATTTAAATTATATTATGTTATATTATATTTCGTTTTTATTTAATTGAAAAGATATATCGTCATATTCTGAAACATATGAATCTTTTAGTTTCTCTGATGGCTTTATTGAAAAATATGTTAAAATCTTTTAAGGTTTAAAGTATACCATGTGCTATTATGTACTGGGACGGTGCTGATTGCTGTCAAATTTTAATAAACTTATATAGATATGTAAATAAAAGCGTTATGTTATTTATCCAATTACTCTAGAAAATTCAACAATTTTCAATTTGAAGTCATTGAGAATTCACAAACTATGGTCTCAATAATTTGTTGGTCAGACTTTTCGCCTAAGCTCCTACGTATCAGATGCAAAACAAAGAGCTTTTTCGATAAAGCTCTGTCCGAACGAGATCTGGCCCATCGATTGTTTCATACCAACTTTCTAAAAGCCTATCAGATTATATCAATGTGCAGTAGCGAGCCCTGATTATGCAAATCACCCTCCGTTAGGGCTGTCGAGATGTGAAATCTGAAAATACCTGAAGCAAATTTGACTTACTTCAAATACTTATAATTTTTATCAAATTGGTGCTCTCGCAATAAATAAAGCTAGCTGTCAAAACCAGTTTTCCATGATGACAATATATTTTTCTATAGTTATATAGTTTTCCATGATGTCTATAGTTTTCCATGATGACAATATTCTCGGGAGGGTTTCAAGTGAAGAGAGAAGTAACGAGGAGGCATCAGTCGTATACAGTCACTGCTGCTAGATCTGTTATCTATTGCTAGATCTGTTAGATCTGTTATCTATCGAGATTTTGCGAATAGGACTGTTGGTTTCAGTTAGTGCTTTTTACTTAACAAGTGCTCAAAAGATCTCTTCGCTATTTTCCAAAGCAGCAAAAAATATAATGATACCTGTTTATTTAGACCTCTACTATTTTAAAATATCGAAACAACCAGTCTTAATGAAAATCGTCATGGACAAAGAAAACTGATACTGATAAGAACTTGCCAAATCCATGAGCTAAGCTTGTCGAATTGAAATTGCGCTGTCAAAATACGTTTTTTTTGTGCGCGTGTAACTTTTTTGTTTCGGTGTTCTCGACAATCGCTTGACACACCGGACGCGCGACAACCCTGCCGCCCATCGATACCACGGAACGCTCGATACATTCTGATGAGCGCTGTCGCATTTCAAATTAATAACTTCCTACTACTATATTCCGTTTGATTCAATTACACGTTTACGTTTAATTACCGTACGTTCAACCAGTAGTTATTATCGGTAATCATTTATGATCTTATTGAATCGTTGGCAGACGGGGGCGGGATGGTATTAGCTGTCTGGTGCATAATACTACTCTATTTGATGATCCAGGGTTGAGATCTGTGGAATTATTTGATGCTATGTATACAGAACAACTTGTGATATAAGATTTGTGTAATTGCGATGTGGGAGTGTAGAAAACGTTTTGCCGACATTTTAAAATATTGGATATTTGAGAGCTTATTTCAAAGTACCCATTTGTCTTATACGCACTCGTAAACATGTGGTTGGTAATTTAACATAGTGGCCGAAAGTGACGAATGTAGTAAGTAATGTGGGAAAATTAGACGATATTTAAAAAAAACAGAAATGATTGTCTTACATTTTCACATTTGACGTCGTTATGTTAATGTAGTCAGTAAATATTATACAATAAAGAGCATTCCATAACTTTTAGAAGAGGTGGAGGAGAAACCGAAGCTAATGGAAAAAAAATATATATTCTCCGTCTTCGATACTAAAAATATAATTCCATTTTGCGCATGCTTTGCAAATGTTTGTGCGAGCGCTTATAATTCTTGTCTGTTTAACTATTTATTGGCATACGGCCGAGTAAATCAAAACAATTCGAATGGAATGCAAATTGTTTGAGAGAGAGTAAGCTTTAGTTCACAATAAACACACAGCGACTTGAAAACAGCAATCAGAATGTACTAAGGTAACAGAAAGGGCAGCGTAATGCTCCCAGCGGGATGCCGCAGCATGACAACCGGCTGGAGTTCGCGCGGGTCTCCAACCCTTTTGCTATGTGGAGATCAATTACTGGGCCTATCTAGCCTAACATTACAAATGCACTAAAATATATCAAGAAGTACATATGAGACTCTCGGGCACATGTGATGCGAATAGCCTTCTCTTTTTATTTATGAAAAATTTAAATTACTGCTGTCACTTCATTGCTTTGTTCGATTTTATAAAGTGTTACAAAGCAATGAAAAGTAGGGCATCACACATTGAGTTCTTTAAACTGTTTTTGCATTTGTCTGTATCTTTTATAATCTTATCTATCTCCAATATTTTCTCGTCTCTAGAATATATTGTGACTTATTTAAACCCTTCTTATCAGATAGCGTTGTGATCCGCCTAGCGTGTACAACATCGTTATAAACAAACTTTTATATTTACGAAACATGGTTATAGGAATGTATTTACTGCCCTTACAAATACTGGGTCTGGGGCAAAAGAAATGCCCCAATATGTTTTCTTTCACACATTTCCCCCGAAGGGTTGGGAGTGTGCCGAGCTCCGGTTTCATCGCACAATGGTAACCGAAGCCCCGTTGTTATTACAACACAATTACTACTGATTAGCCATTGAGTTTGATTTCTGAACGATCCCATGCCAACGTGTTTCGATGGTAGAGCTATAGAAGATAACTACAATAGGATATCAGTGTTGAAATAAATTCTGAATAATCCAATTCCGACTCTGTCAATAGTTAACATTAAAGTTAATTTAAAGATATATACTGAATGTAGATTGACTTAAATGATCTATACATTACAGACATTGAAGTATGAAATAATGTCAAATTATGTATAAATGAAACTCAAAATCATACACATATAACAGTAACAGCAAACGCAAATAATAACGCTTATACAATTAGAAGTGACAACGATATCAATAATCCAAACAATCGAAAGGTTATAAAGAATCTTTAACAAGACAAATACAGATAGACAGATAAAAAAAAACACAGTACAGATTGCAAAGATTACGCTTAATGATAGCGGGTGGTAATAAATCCGAGTACCAGAGCGGCATGAGCGCAAGGAGGTGCGATCGCGAGATAGCAGTAAAGGACACTTTGATTGAACGGACCGGACAGCGGAGATAAGGCTACACTATTTGCATATTAAATGAGGCTATATTAATTTTCTTAGTCGCTCCAGCTTAGCGGACGAAAATAGCACCGGTGCAGGTATGCTTGTCTGGCGGAATTGATTTTCATCGCCCGATTAAGATGCCAGTTGGCGGTGTAATCCTACGCTTTCTTCGACTATAATTTTCAACTTAGTCAACTGGGATGTTTGTATCGTTTCTATGTCTTTAAAACGGTATAAAAACTTTTAAAATAATAAGTAACCGGTCATATCCTTGCGAATGAAATGCCAAATTATAAAGTTATATGAACTCCGTCATCATCATTGTCAATGTTGGACATTGATCGTGAGTTGTGACGGTCTTTGAGAAATGCACAGTTGTACTTATGAGGCACGGTATACGACGTATAAATAGCAGGTAATGATATTTTAAATATTACACGCGTCCAAATCTTGTGCGCGCACAATTTATTGTCATGTTTTTTTCATTTTGCGTTTTTATATCTTTAACGGCGCGCACCACTGTTGCCCGGTATCTACGTACTTTGCATACAACCTCCTTTATTTTCTAAGCCTCTAGCGCACTTGATCTCGCTAAAGCCTATTTCTCACACACCATTGGTTTTAAATCGCTATATTAGTTTTAATTAAGGTCTTGCTTTTAATTTGCATATTAATGAATATTTTGAATTACTTACGAATCTCTCATTAAGGGGTTGGTAAGTACTTTTACGTACGCTTCTTCGTATTAAATATTTGAAATGTAAGTCTTGTTTGTTATTCATTTGATTCTGAGAAAGATGCTGTGTAAAAGTTTGTCCTTGCTTGTACATATGCACGCGCTTGGGTTATGAGTATCAGTGCTGTCACATTTACGAAAAGGTAGTCTACAAACGTGACAGTCTAAAATAAATTTGACAGTCCACAACAAAAGTCACATTCCACAACAACAGTTGCAGTACGCAATAAAAATTACAGTCTACAAATGAACAATTACCATTAACCGCAGTAATTATGCGCTCGATATTATCGAAAAATTCACGAGCCATTGACTTCCCCTAACTCTAACAGGCGCTAACAACTCGATTTACTGATAAAGACACTGCCTTATTTAATATTCTACTGGCAAGTGCCAATCACACGTTATCAGATCTCCGTTAAACGGACGAGTTCTTTCTTACAACTGTCATTCGGAATAAATAACCCGAGTGGCTGGCTGGACACCGCCACTGTTGAATTTTAAACGGCATTACCATTGTCAATTAAGCAATCGTTACTCCGGGTCCGATTATAGATACGCTGATTTTCTGCCATCGCGTAAATGCCTTTTTTATTGTTGAAATAATTAAAGTATTATTGGATTTTTCTGACTTGGAATTAACAGCAGTAGCATGAAGTCTGGATTTGTGGCTGGTGTATGGTAACAGGTTCACTTCCTCCTCCATAGTGTGATGACATACCTAGTGAAACGTGGGAGTGTGCTACATTTCCACGAACTATTCTTTCAGGGAACTATAGGCGTGATGTTATTAATATATATGTCATACATAATTCCACTAATTATTTTAAATATTAATCGTTTCACGAGCATCTACATACACATATACATATATTGTAGATATATGATTGTATGTATGGTTGTATATGATTAAATGTCTCAACCGCGTCCTCGCTGAGAATTTTAGGATGTTATGAAAAAGTCTCGGATGGGTCCAAAATTAGGCGGACTATTCTGAAAAGAAATAACGAGCTTGTTGAGATGTCGCGGCTGGACTAATCAATGTTGATTGGCATTTTAATGTAACAGAAGCTACAATACTGGTGTGTTGGTAAGGTGCAGGATTTTTCGTACTCCGGTCTTAACACATAGCTTTGTTGAGACATGACACGAGGAGACTCGGACCTTCAAACATTTAATCTTCTTTGAGATAAGGTACAAATATTTGAAGAAGCGACGGCCCGGTGGGTTCAGCCACCTACCTATTCCGCTAATCTTGGGTTCAAATCTGGAAATGAACCTTTGACTATACTGACGGTATACTGAAGAATGTGAAGAAAAATATCTTTGGGAAATTTATACACAAGGCATTTAATTATAATAATTTCTACAGATTGTAAAGATTGACAATGTTGATTGGTTCAGTGTGGCAGGCTATGACCTTAACTATAGAAATTAGATAACGCAGTTACTATTTACAGTAATTATTCTTAGAAGGCCAGCATGCCTGGACTCCTCTACTCCGAGTAAGGTTGATGAGAAAGAAGAGAAAATGTCGTATAATTAAAAAGAAATTTTCCATACATTATTTTCATTTTTCATTGGTGAAATATGGAGAGATACCTTACTCCTCTCTTTATCTTTTCGTTAGTGCAGGCGTGTTGTCACTTTCTTTTAATTTGCGCTCGTCTTTTTTAATCTTTATATTGATTTAGCTTTAGCTTTTGTGTGACCTCGCCTTTAGATTCGAATCGTCCAGCACTACGCGGTGAGCAGTTATGTCGATTTTCAATCAATATTTGATTGAGAAATCGCATGTTCTAGAAGTTGGGAAAAAAACTGATTGCCTCATCGTATTTCGTTTCGCTTTTTGCCATTTGCATTTGTGATACCGCCTTTAATTTCCAACATGCTTGGTTTCTTACAGCAATAACGATAATGTTCTTTCGGGAATCGATTCCACTAGAATAGATATCTGTCTGTGAATTGGGTCACGACGAATTTTTTAAAACGAAATCATTACAAACACTTCAGATTGATATGCGAATAATTGATAAGGAAATTTTGAAAATCGCAAGCGAAATTGAGCTTTATTCGTAAACACATAGAGATGTGCCGCTAATAAGCACATTATCACGTACAAGAGTTATGGCACTGCCTTTCCCATAAGTTCGACGACCCAAAGGCGCCATGGACCTACTTATAATTATAATCACGGTTAACCATAAAACTATGGTGACATTATGGGTATAGATTAAAATGCGATAAAATACGACCTTGAATTAGAAATGAGTCGCGACTTTGACTTTGTTGTCGTTCAAAAAGTTTTTTAAGACATTTTGTTATAACATAATTTTGTCATTAACATACAGGAGGGAATTTTAATGTACCACATTATATCTATTGCATGCGAATGTGTTTAATATAAATTTGATTTATAAAGTTTAATGTCTAAGACGGGATCGGTTGATATGTTTACAAGAGAGAATGATTTCGTATGGAGAAGAGGAAGAATGAACGAAGTATGAACTTTGATTATAGCAATGGTCTTGTTCAATGTGTAATTTTAATATGCATTGGCTTTGATAGTTTCATGATGAATGGAGTGTGTGTTAGTTCCCCTAGGTAAGGATTTGGACAAATCTCGAAAACAATTAAATCGAAGTAAAAAAATTTTCATCGGAGATCATTAATACATAGTGATGTGATGTGGACATATGTAGGTTGTTTTGAGATATTTTTCCGAGATAACTATCAACATATGATGTTCATTCCTGTATGATTACTACAAATATGTTTTAAGAGGTATGTTAATAGTTATGACCACAACAATAAACAGTGTAGCCTTAAGAAGTGCATGGTACATTTCTATAATACGTAAGCTTAGTACAAACATCACTAAGGCGTATAAATCAGCTGTAGGTACATACGCCATTTCCATCAATAGAATTGTTCCGTTATTTAAACGAGGAACACGTTTAGAACAACAGGCTGCCGTCAGACGCACTGCAATGAATTCAATTCAAAACAATTCATAAAAAGAACAATGGAAAGGGTTGGAAACGTTCCGCGCTTTTTGAATTATTTCGATTTTGGAACAACGCGTGCGCGCGATCGAATTTCGGCGCCAGGTGGGACAACATGGCAGACGTAGGCGTTTTGTTAGTGCAAATCAAGCTGTTTAGATATTTGCTTAACTTTAATTTAATAATCCAACCCTACAAATGTTAATAGGAATTCCAATTTATTCGATAACTTTTTACTATAAATTCACATTTTTTTAAACTGCTTATAAAAAATATTTCGTTAGAAAATGTGAGTTTTGCAATGAATCTAGACGGTGTTTTTTATTTGTAAAGCTCTTTTCCGTTCGTAAAGAAACGTTAAAAATATATAAACTGTCAGCATTTTAATGTAGAGATAATTAAAAGCCATTTTAGCTATTTATGAGTGAGTCTCCCCTTATCATCAAGATACGTCTTAATAAGAGAGAACAGGGGCAGGCGTCCTCTAAAACACTGAAAACAAAATAAACGAAGCCAAAACAAAAGAAGGCTACATTAAGACGTATGACCGCTCTCAAGATGACACAATAGTAAACTCTCATTTGGGGAAATTAATGGTAATGGAAAAGTCGGGTCGCTCCCCCTTCTACCCCTTGCGAGGGTCGCAGGGTCGCTGGACATTGGCGCACTTGCCAATGTTCTTATCGCCGATACACTTCTTGGAGACTTTATGTCAGTATGTTCTAGTTAATTTGTCATTACAACTGAGTAGTGTAGGAATTATGTGCCGACAAATAATTCACTATGGTATTTTATTTATCTGTGGCTAATATTTAAAAGTAGGAAGACAAACCATGGTACATCACATCATATCTCAAGCTGGTATTTCAGTTCTTTGGAAACAGAGAGTTATACTTCCCTTATTTTTTTTTTAAATTTACTGTATAATATAACTTTATTTTTACTTTCCTTACAAATTTATATTAAACGAAGCACGTATCTGGTATCAATGCTTAATTTGTATTTTTTTCTAGTAAATTCGAATTATTCGTAAAACAACGTTCGGAAATACGGCGTAAAGCAAAACACTCCTCGTTTGGACTCCAGGGAATGCACTGAGAGTACCAAGTATTCATAACATGGAACAATTCGCAGTATTGAAAGTTCCCATGAAATTTGATACAGCGCACGCGCCGTTCCTGTGACATTCGCACTCCCGATTGTTTATTCAATTACGCGATACTAAAATGTATGAACGATCATATTCGCTGTTCTAGTTATATTTAATTTCAAAAATGGAATGTGTAATTTAGTGTTTCATTACAAGACATTTAAATTTGGAACGTCTCTTAACAATATTTAAAATGTCCCCGCCAAAGAAAACTAAGTTTTTTTTTTAACATAAGATCTGGAAATAATTTTATATGACATTACAACACGGTTTGATGGTATTATCGTTTCTGGTTATTATTAAAATGAGCGTTGTTTTCACATCTTACTATATACTTTGCTCAGGTCCGTCATGTGCGTGGTAACCCTATAAATTAATTGAATAATTTATACATAACAATACTTGAATCCGGGTTCAAACCCATGGCGCGCACCTCTTTACAAAAGTGCGTTTTAAATTTAAATTTAAATATCACTTGCTAACG